>CM019756.1:15692408-15912408 GCA_009761765.1 Phenacoccus solenopsis
AGCGGGAATCGATAATTCACAAAGGGTATACCTATCGTTTAATATATACATATGAGATATTTACGACTTCGATTCTTAACGCCCAGGAAATACTTTTTATAGTAGTTGAAAGAAGATTGAAATCAATTCATGGTAGGAGAAATGTTTGACAGAAATTTTTATTTCTACGATTTTTTTTGCAACCATAAATAACATTACAATGGGTATTTTGGTGGAATGTTGAACATACGACTTCATCTTCGTGAATTTTTCTAGCAAAATTTTTAAATTTAGGAAAATTTGGAAATTTGCAGAAATTAAAAAGAAAAATTAAATTTATACAATTTGACTGAAATTTAAATTTAAAAATTAGAAATAAAATAAGAACTATATTTAGGTATTTTTATTTTTGTAAGTTTGATATCTTTGAATGCTCGTTGAATAAACATTTTTGGAAATTTTTAAAAATGTTTGGGGAAATCAAACTCCTGAGAACATATTAGATTTTTATCGGTTTTCAGTTATTTCACACCTTCAGGTATTTCATGTATCAACGATTTACAGTTTTTGTATATATTTCTCTATTCTTTCTTCCTTTCTTCCCGTTCCTTCCTTCCTTCCTTCATTCATTCATTCACTCATTCATTCATTCATTCCTTCCTTCCTTCCTTCCTTCATCCCTCCCTCCTTTCCTTCCTTCCTTCCTTCTTTCCCCTCTCTCACTAGTTCACTCACTCTACTTCATCAATTTGAATGGTAGAATTTGTCGGTATGTCTTTAAAAAGTGATCATCGCTTTAATTTCCAAATTTCTCAGGAAATTCTTCAATGATAACCCACAATGTTTTCAAAGAAATTCTCTTCCTTCGCCCTATTCGCAGAGTGTTCTACTATGGAACACCAAGGAAAACAATTTCATCATGAGTCGTAGATTTCTTCACATCGGGCATTAGGTTACTAATCAGTATTGCAATGACGAATGAGAAATTATTGGAAAGACGTCCAGTTCGTGATGGCTTTACTTAGCACCACAACTGCCTACGATCCTAAATGAATACAAATTAAGATATTCTTTGTCGGGCCAGTCTCATTAAAGATGGTACGTGTCAGTCGCACGTACGACCTTTTTATGTCACCGAAACCTATGAGTATCGCGGCGCAATAAAGAAACAACCGACAAGAGAAAACAAAAGGATTCGAAAATGCCGAGCCGATTTCACGCATCATCGGATTAATTTAGTTTAAAGAATTGTCATCGTGACGTCACAGTTCGCACGTTATTCTAGTCTGCTGCTATCGGCGTACACCTCCTTTTTACGATTACGAGTATTTGTAAAAACTTCACAGTGGCGGTGGTCGCTTTTTCTAATATAAACGATTCTTTTTAAATTATCGTAATTTATAGTCTCTACGTGAAACGTGATTTTATGATAGTTACCCACTAGTTTTCGTTACGTAACGAAAATTTTTTTCGACGAGATTTATGACGGATATTTTTTTTCTCGCGAATGAGTATAGCGATTACGATTGTTAGTAACTCGGCGGCTCGTTGAAAACGGCAATATTTTTTCATAACTGTGTTATGAATTTTTAAACGAACAAGAGACCGAATGGTGGGTTTTGGAATGAACATACAAGCTCGTGAAAATTTTTTATTTTATACTTCATGTGACATGTTAAACTGGGATCTTGAAAATCAGAAGCCAGGCCCCGCACTCACTCCCCCTCTCTTGGAAGAATTCCTAGAGACGTTATTGCGTACGTATTGTTGGTTTATCAAGTGTTTACTGCGCACTGGACAAATTTTCATTCATTAGAAAGAGTATTTTTAACAGGGGAAAGCGTTGGAAGTCATGAGTCTTCGCATTTTTAAAGACCTTCCATCTTAAAAATTATAAAAAAAATACATGTTATCTACGTAGATATACTAACACACTATATCATCATGTGTTTATTTATTTTTATGATTATTGGTAATCTGTAAGAACCTATCGAAAGATCAATAAGGAGAAATTTTGAATTTTTGTCTTCAATAAGAACAAGATCTTTATTTATTATTGATTGTTTGCTTGCTTCTTTTCTTCTTTCTTTCTTTCCTTCTTTCCGTCCTTCCTTCCTTCCTTGCTTACTTGCTTGCTAGCTTCCTTCCTTTCTTTCTTTCTTTCTTCCTTCTTCCTCCCTTCATTCCTTCCTTCCTCCCTTGCTTGCTTCCTTCCTTGCTCCCTTGCTTGCTTGCTTGCTTCCTTGCTTTCTTGCTCCCTTCCTTCCTTCCTTCCTTCCTTCCTTCCTTCCTTCCTACCATTTTTTTCTTTATTTTCAATTTGACCCCCCTACACACTCCTATATAGATTATTTAAACTAGTGCGGAAAGCTTATCAAAGACATTATTTACACAGCAACTTTTGCGCGATGAAATTTTCAAGTTAAAGGACCCAAAAATCTACCTAGTTTACATTCTTCCTACTGTATTGAACGAGCAGATGCATAAACCAATCAAAGAAGGAGCCGAAACCTCTTTTAGGACTTTATCAGCCGTCCCCTCTTGAAATGATGGGCTGACTACGAGCTTATCTTACTCTTAGATGAATCGATTAACGAATAATTTGTTAAATGAGTTTTTTCGATTAATTAAGTCTTTTCTTTTGCATGAATATCAATTCTTCATTCATTACTTTTTTCTGATGCGTTCAGATTTTTGAATAAAGATAAAAAATTTCAATCGTGAAAATAGTGTTAATCGATTGATCGATTACTAAAATTAATAGATTTTAGTCATCATTACGTACTTTTTATACTCAAGCGTTGTAAATAGGAAGTAAGAGGTGTTCGCGTGTGTTGGATAATCGAATCGTCTGCGTGTCGAAGCGAATGAGATTTTTCGTTGGCTTTGGCACGCGTTCGCGGAAAACATCTTGCACGAGGGTGTAAAACTACGCAGCCAAAAAGGTTTGTTTATGTACTTCGTCCTGGCCTCTCATAGGCGATGCGACACGACTAGACTGGTACCTTGTATGACGCAGCTGTTCGATTCTAGGAACCCCTCGGTAATTTAAAATATGTAGCAGTTGCGAGTGAAAACTTTTTTGTAACGAATATTGCTCTCGACTCTCGTTATTGTCTCAATTGCCACCGATACTGGGAGTCTTCACTTCCGGCTCTCTTCGCCATATAAAGTGATTAATGTGGCCATTGAACGATGTAATATTCGACTTCTGTACTACGTGATGACTTACGCCTGTTTTTGTTTAAACTCGCCGAACCGTGTAGAGCTTCTATTCCATCAAATTCACGATTCGATTCTATGGTCGAAATATACCCCGGCTTTGAAATTCGTTCACGAAATTTTTCGCCTCATTGAAATCCCATAGTCGGATTTAACGACTGACCCAGTGGCCCAAGGATTGTAAATATTTAAAAAAAAATTTAAATTCCACTATTCTTAACGCTTCCAAATCTCCGTCGAGAATAGCAGTAACGGCGTTTAAGAGAAGATAACTTTGAACTCGAGATTTGAACTCTAACGCCGAATATTTCCGTAGGGAACGACGACTAACGCTAAGGACCGATGTATTGCCGCGTGATAATTGCATTAACTCGCGCCACGTTTATAAAAGCGGAATACTTAGTGAGAATTTTTTTTCTTCTAACCATCTCGTCGGTAAATATCAACCCGAGTTTGCTCGTTTCGCTACAATTATTTTCGCCGGGGTTCCAGGTAAGAGCGTCGCGCTTTCATCTTCTCGTTGAATACGTTTGATAAGTTCGGTACTACTTTAATGTAATTCGCGTCTCGGTGAATTTCGACGAACGAGGAAAAACCACCTAGTCCATTAGTGGGGCGAAAAAACCGCTCGTCTTTTAGCAATTAATAAAGTTCGAAAGTTTTAAAAGTTCGATTTGACATGAGATTATAAAAGCGCGGCGAATGTAATTGATGCAAAAATACGGATTACAACAAATGCCGTATTTAATGAACCATGAAATTCTAATTAAACAACTTCCCCATAACAACTTCTTAGCGTAACGGTCTCTTCGGTGCGAATTCTCAGGTATTTATTTTGCTCGAAACTTTGAGATTGTTATTTTCTGCTATGCGACCAAATTCATTACGGTGCAAGTGTTTTTACATCTGGCAAGCCTGTAAACCGATTATTTTAATTTTAGGTTTTATGGGCCAAAAACCTCTATATAGAAGGTGCCTCGTTTAAGTTCGTTCCAGTTATGAATTCTGGCCCAGCTGATACATACAAGAATAAATTCGTACATAGAGTAATTATAATAACTGCTACGTTTGTAACAATCAATCAGCAAGTGGAATACTGGTAAATTACCTCCACTTATTTGTATCAGCTGATGATATGAATCACAAACAAATTTCAACAGTTCATTGAAAACTGAACGATATTATTTTGTAAGGTAGAAGGGAAATTTTTTATTACATTCCAGCCTTATGATTGGTCGTTACGCACGTGTCGTATGACCAATCAGAAAACAGATGAGTTACTATAACTACTCTATTAGATTCACTTGGATTTTGTGAGCATCAATAAAGTCTACAGAGTAGCCAACACGTAGATTCCAGAGTCACTTCTAAAATTTAAGCTTCACTTCACGGGAATCACCTTTAAAGTTTATTCTTCGTGTCATTCATTGACTTCGAAGTAATAAATTGTTGAACTTGACTCCAATTCCACTCTTGACATTTATCTTCGAAGAAATTTCTTTGACTCGATTCTCACTCTACCTTTATTCTTTAGTCAATAGTTCAGAATCTCTCTTAACTGTATCGACTTTGAAGTCATACTTTGATTCCAAAACTGATGTCAACATTTTATTTTTGAATCAGTTTGACTCGTATTTTCACATTTTTTTGATTTCCTTAGATTTTTAAATCATTACTCAAATTGTATTTTGAGTAGTTGAGAAAAAAAAAGTATCCAAATTTGATTAATACAAAAACAAATTCCAAGATGGAATCAAAATAGATTCTAAAGTTGGGAATCAAAACAGATTTCATAGTTCGAGTCATTTATTGGTAGTTCTCAAAATTGACATCAACTCCATTTCTTGACTCCATAATATGGAATCTTGTCCACTTTGAAGCGATGTTTTGACTCATGATCTGATATAACAGTCTTGTCTTTTTATTGGATTCGACTACCTTCTCGATGTTTTTTCACGTTTTTTGACTTCATTCGAATTGTTTTTTAAAGTAGCTTTTCAATTACTTTTTAATTCTATTTAAGAACTGAGAAAAAAAGATCCAAAGATGGATTAATATGAAAACAGATATCATGTTGGAGTCAAAATAAATTCTCAAGTTGAAGTCAACATAGATTCCAGTGTTGGAGTCAAAATAGATTTCAAAATCGAAGTCAGTTATTGACCCTAATCAAAATAGATTCTATCTACATTTTGACTCCATAATCGAGAGTCTTATCTTAATTAGGTTGACTTGGGAGTTATGTTTTGACTTTTGATTTAAAGGAAACTTCTTGTCTTTTTTATTCGATTTGACTACAGTTTTTTCTTACTAGCTTCAACTCTAACTTATGATTTCACATTTCGGAATCTTCTCTTAATTAGATTGACTTCGGTGTTACTTTTGACCCCTATTAAACAAAAGTAAGCTTTTTGCCTCTTTTATTTAAACTTAACATAAACTCCACTTTTTGACTCCGAAACAATTTTTAGTCAAGTTTTTATACCTAACTTTATTCCAACTGCATCTTGACTCGATAGCTCTGAGTCTTCTATGAACCAGATGAGTTTCAGAGTTGTGTTCTGAATCTTGAACTGAAGTTAGCTTCTTCTCTTTTCTGTTTGAATTAACTCTAATCTAAATTTAAAGTTTTTTAAACTCATTTTGATTTAAAAATCATTGCTCAACTATTTATTTTTAAATTTCATTTCAAACCTGAAAAAATAGCTTTCAAATTTAAAAGCAAACTTCAAAATCCGGTGTTCGAGTCATCTATTGACTCCCAATCATTAATAAAAATGATTCTTTTAAACTCTGGAGCGGTTATCAAACTTGACCCTAATTCCATTTATTGATTCCATAGTGTTTCTCAAATATAATTCTGATGCTATCTCCTAACTCCGAAGGAATTCTAAAACTCGAATTCAGCTCCCTCTCTTGATTTCGAAACAATTCTTAAATTCAATTCTACCTCCAACCTTTCATTGCTGAGTAATTTTTAAATGTTGTTTTTGGTGCTAGTTTGGGCCAGCAGCAGATATATTTCTGGAATCATTTTTACTTAATACCAGTACAACAGAATTTCGATAAGAGGAAATATGAGGCAGAACTTCGTAATATTGGAGATTTCTGCTTTCTTTTTAATTTGGCAATTTTTGGAACTTCAGCATGCATTACAATATACTCATTATTCATAATTATTTTCTTTACACCACTAACAAAGTGGTTAATATATGATTCGAAATCTAACTGAAAAACTCAGTTACTCTAAAAGCAACCTCTAAAAGTATCCAAGTGAATTAACCATTAATTTTTTTTCCATCATTGAAATCACAATGACGAGGCAACATTAGGATATTGATAAAATTTGCTGGCATTACAATATGGAGTGTTGATTAGAAATGAGATCAGTTTTCGGTTTCGAATATTACTGAAGCGTACATTTTTTCACTATTTACAACAATGGAATTCGAGATACAATTTTTCTCGATGGTAAATTCAAGGTCTACTTCTATCTTTACACATTGTAGACATTGTTAATTGTTATGCCTTTGTTGTAATAAATGAAAATTTTTCATCTGGAAAACAAAAGCGCACTTTCATCGAACTCGCTATTATTTATAGCGTATTATATTAAAACAAAAAAGAAATACAATTAAGACATAATTTGTTTTACAATTCTATTCAAGTTTTTTAATGTAGAAAGCACACGAGACTCGTGACAGATCTTTTATCGTATCGTATTTCCATTTCGTTGAATTTTATTTTCAATAAAATTCTCCATCACATAGCTCGAAAATTTCAAGCTTGTTAATTTTTTTTCAAAAGTCAAATTGTCGATACAAAGTAAAAATTTCTAAACTCTACACTTTTTTGGGGTCGTTGTCTCATCGACGTTAGTTTGAAGTTTTTTTTCAGTTTTTGTCTTCTACCGTTCTGTCATTTTTGGAGAATTTTTTTCATTTGTAAATATTTGTTCAATTTTAAAATACAACAAACTTTTTTTCAAAATATCATACGGATGAGTTTTCTATAAAATTAAAAATATATCTCACGAATTTGATAATTTTTTATTCATGACGTGAAATAGTCATGAGAGCTCATACCTATTATAAATTTAATAATACAGCATTTCTCTATCAGCAAAATCACAAAATAGGCAAATAAAAATCCTTTGACAGCTCGTCAAGTCCATTGAGTACTATGAAATGCTCAACAGATCATTCACCGTAATTCCCTAGCATCCGTTTCAATGGCACTCCGATTCACAACTAATCATGCGGCCATATCGGAGTAATATTCCCCTTATTACTTTCCAACAGACGGTTAAATTCGAATCGTCGAATAAATAAATAAACACGACGCTAGCCGTCGCAGATTATCCGCAAATTAGCGTCCCTAAAATGTCTTGCGATTTTGTCGAGTGAAAAGTGACAATGATGACTACGTTTCGCGCGCTAAGCTTTTCTGAGTTTCGCTTCTAATTGCTTCGTTACTTTCAGACGAACGCCCGAAGAAGCTGGTCTGTCGCATGGTTAATGTGACGAATCTATTTCACCGGTGATATTGCCTTAGTTATGATTTGTTAAAGTGAATTTCATCGGTTCTGCTAATATTTGCGTTTACAAGTTCTATCGTTATGTTCGAAACCAAAAAACCGTAGGAATTTGGTCATATACTTATAAGGAACATTCTAGTAGTAAATCGATACACTATTTTCCTATGTAGTCAGCTTAGGCTTTCAAATCTGTTGAGAGAGTTCAATGGAAATTTGTTTCTGCTGGTAAAATGATAAGGTCTTTTCTCAGAACATTTACACCATAAAATGAAACACGATTGGCATTTAGCTGGAAGTAATCGCGAGAGTGACGGCTGCTGAAACGGTAACACCTCGTTTCCATCGAATTCCCGTACAAACTGATAAAGTTCATCGACGCTGTGGAAACCGATAAGAGAAAAAAAGTACTCGTCAATAATGAAACTCCTCTAAAAAGAATTTTAATTAAAATTTCACGCTTCAAGCTGTACTTAATTCGAGCCAAAAGTTTAATGTAAAAAGCAAATCTTGTAATATGTTTTTCCAAAAAAGACTTACATATTTTGGTAGCGAAAAAGTGTTGATCACATAGGCGTGAAAATCTTCAACTCCAAGTGATCAATTTGCCATAACGAAGAAGGTTAGACGTGAATAATAAAAACAAAAGCCTTACACCGTGAACTTATTAAAATAAGTTAATGCGTTCGAGGAGCCGTGTTACTTTTAGAAAATGAAAACTAAAAATAAGTCGTAAAGTTTTTAGTCGTGAAGCGGAACAGTATACGTCTAATTAAAACAATAATTTTATTCTACAGCAGAAAAGTTTTACAGCTTTTTTTCCCTCTCGCTTCGGATTTATTTTTTTATAATGTGTAGACGGTCCATTAATTTAATAATGGGCTTAAAACGCTCGCGCCTTAATCTAAGCGACGATTGAAGTCGCACATTCGTACTACACCTTGAGGCCTGCGGAACATTAGTGAAACCTTAAATAAAATTTTAATCGAATTTTCCCTTAAAACGGATATAACGGCTGGACTTAATTGTGAAGCTTATAATCGCGTTGGGGATTTATTTCACATACAGCGAAATAAAACGACGCGAAATTTCTTCCTTCCTATTTATACGTGAGCTTAATGCCATGTAAATGCGACTTATTTCACTCGAAGGCCTTTACATATAGGTATTCGAAGAGAATGCATAATAGGTACCTATAAAGTAGATTTTTCATTTTGATTGGCTTCATTTTGAAAACGGTCGTGTTACTTTGTATCGGGTTTTTTATCACTCAAAGATATCTTGACGTGGGACATATAAAATGTATGAAAGGGTATTTTTACTCTTTTTCGAATGGCGCTCGAATATTAATAACCGAGCCTTCGAAATTCAAATAAAAATATTTCGTTTTAATCCGGTGCTCGAGAAAAGTCATAAAGCCGACGTGTTTTCAAAGGCTTTAACATTTTTATATGCTTTTAATAAAATGGCAAGTCACTTATTTCTTTTTTTTTTTTTTTTTTTCATTCAAGTACGTTGAATCGAAATATTTACGAAGGTAATGACGTAATGATCTTGTCAAAAATTTGCCTAATTTCGATCAATATAAATTATGTTTTCAAACATCATAATTAAAATTTTCATCACCTATTTATAATGAATTTTATTCTGAACAATAATTCCTCTTCGCTGTCAACATTAGAGTTCCCAATGTACGGAAATAATAAGGCGCTTTATATGTCCCCTCTGTCCTCTCCATAATGCTCTACCCTATTTCTTCCATGTCTACAACGCATGTTGACGAAAACGTACTTCGATTCCATTACCGCACCCCACTTCTTTCACACCTGCAACGCTCATGCGTTTTTTGAACAAAAACATGCTTCGTCTGTCCTCTCCCTTTTTGCAATACCCCACCTTACCTTCTCCATTTCTACAACGTATGTTGAAGAAAAGATATTTTGTCTGTCCTCACTATGTATTTCCGCACACCACTTTTTTCATACCTATGGTACTCATACTCTTTTTGAACAAAACCTTCTTTATCTATTCGTTCTCTGCATTACCGTTTACTCCATCCTACTTTTTTCATATCCACAACATATGTTGATAGAAACATATGTACTTCATATGTCTCTACTATACATTACTACACACACAACTTTTTTTTTACCTACCGCGCTCATGTGTTGTAATCCAGAACTATTTTTCACAATAAGCATATTAAACATCTGTCGGTGTTGAAAGCATAAAATTTCATCGTTTTCAGTTACAATTCACTTCTGGCTAAGTGGCTAGTTCTTAGGCTCATCGAATTTATTTACAAATCTTATTGTAATTTGGAAATTTTTGGAAATTCTACTTAAATTTTGTCGCAACCGGAACTACAAGAGTGGGCTAATATGATTCGTAACGCTTACAACTCCATAAAATCTTTTAATTGAAGGTAGATAAGAGACTGAAATGAATTTTATTAAATGGAAAAAATGATTGTTCAATAGCATTGTCATTTTTAACCAAGTAGTTTTTATCTTGGCCTTGAAGTTCGTGAACACATGATCGTCTGAGGTGAACTTTACTTTCACTAATTGCTCAAATTACTGCTGGTTTCAAGGGAGTCAGATTCACATTAAATGGTGATTTGAAGAGCGCTCATCTTCCACCTCTGTCTAGTACAGGAAACAGTTTTTTTGAAAAATCCTCTGGTCATTTTGTTGCACACCAATTTTCAAAGAACGGCCAAAATCGTACGTACACTCCCCCGTACATCGATTACTGGACATATCTACTAAAAAATAGTAGATAAACAACATGTTAATTAGGAATTTCAAATTACTCCAAACCAGTATTTTTTTTTAAATTCATTAAAAAAATATTATGAAAATTTTTAAACTCCCATGATGATTTCAAAATTTTGCATCACTGTTTTATTGAATGACAAAAAAGGTAAATTTCTCTATGACCAATGAATACATGAAAGTAAACTGAGAATGATTTTAATACTTGTGAAAAACGCGAATGACCAATAATTTTCGAGAGATTATGATTTCAGTTATGCTCTAAAAATGTAAGGTTGAATCTTGTTCCAGTAGTTGGGACGAAATAGCGATAATGAAGGTTCAAAATAAAAAGGGTATCATATTACCCCGAGGGGTCATATTTGCACCCTCTTTATTCTCTAACTTCATATAAAATAATTTTTATGAAATTTTCTTCTAAAAATTCTCCCACCCCCATAAATCTAGCTTATAATTTCAGCATTTTTGTCATTTGACCGGTGTTTCTGAAAAAAATTTCCCATCGATTGACCAAATTTCTAACTGGACGTGAAAATGTTCGATAATCCTTTTCATTCAATTACGCGGGTAAATTGTGCTCTAAACAAATATCCCAAAAGAAATGCAAAGCTCCGCTCGTTTCGCCGAACGTACCAGTAAATTCGATAACATCAGCGATAAACGAGGACTGGATGTTCCAAAGAAGAGTCGCAGGGAATAAACTATCGGAAAATTAGGCTCTTATGCGCGTTGTTTTAAAAGCGTAAAGCCAAGGACGTATTTCAAATCCTACCCTAAATTTCTACAGCTCTATTCCCCCGAAGTATAAAGGCGAAACATCATGCAAAAGAAATCTACACAGTGATGCCGACAGAATACACACGCACGTAATAAAACGTTAACCGACTGGATCGGCGTTGAGTAAGAATTATAACGTTACGTAAAGCTGGCGCTGGCGGTGGGGCAATTCATATAAACATAGATTTAAGTATTTATCGAAATCCACCAGCAGAGAAGATTTCGCGACTCAATAACACCCTCGCACGGTTTTTTTTTTGTAGCTTGAAAAGGGATACAATAGCACGATAGCATCCCTATATGTACGTAGAAACGAAAATATAGTAGCGAAGTTGTAACCGTGGTTTCTTGGACGCGGTGCCGTCCAGCGCCACGGGGAATGTTTCCAACAAATTTGACATTCGTATATAGTCGTTTTAAGTTAAAAACGAAACGAAATGGAAAATCAAATTAAAAACACAAACCCGGAAAAGGTTCGGACAAGTTTAATTTAATGTTTCGGGCTAATGAAATGAATTCACTCTCGGGACCACGATGATATATTTCGTTTCAAATGCAGCCCAGTGAACGCGTACATCGCTAACTGTACCCTAATCACACGGGTCACACGGTTAACCGTTTAGCGTCGTGTACTTCGGCTTCGTTAAATTTTAAAACATAATTTCATTCGAAACAGGTATTAACTACAGCGTATTCGCATCCGAAAAAATGTTTTCTTCGCCGAATACTGGAGGTATACATCGAATAATCTAATTATCATGTTCTGGGTTTCGCTACATCATGTTACGTGATATGAGCGTTTTTTTACCCTATTGTACTCGAATTAGCAAATTGATACGGTCGGTGGAGAGTGAAAAAGTACAGAATTTCAAAGATGTTGGTAATTAAAAACGCTCGCTAACGAGACCCTAACACCGTGTTACATCGCTGGCTCGATAAAAAGGAAAAAAAAACACTAGAAAAGGCTAAATTATACACTTCCCTGTACCTTACCTCTCACGCTATTCAAATTGCCACGTACCTGACTCCATTAATTTATTTCTTTCCAAATTATACCCACTTGATTGGGACGGAACCATAAGGTGAGGTAAAAATATCGTCGATAATAGCATATGAAATTCCCAAAGTGTATAATTAATGGTTACGGTTCGAAGTAAATGCAAATGGTTATCGATTTGGGTAACCTCCCATTTAAATAACTTCGAGAACAGGTGAAAAATAAAATATTTCAGAATTTCCCATTTTCATAAAAAACACATGTGATTTACAGTCTATATAAGGTTAGTTCAAAACAAGAGGATATAAATAGGGGAATTCGAATTAAGAGAAAAATAGAAACGTTTTTCGGAAAAACGTTATAGGTGAATGTGTCGATTGGTATTATTTATAGACGCGGCAGATGTCGATTCCTAGCATTTAACTTACTCCAGTGGTATCCAAATGAAGCAGATTTTCTAAAAAAATGTCGCTATAAAAAGCCAAAATTTCAAAATATCGAAAATAAAGCGAGGATAACGTAGCATGATGAATGCGTTGTTATTTTTGTATGTATGCTAATTTAAATACCCCTCGACGATATCCGATTACCCGGTGGTATAAAATTAAAAGCTCTCACGCATTAGTCATCGGTATCGATTTACGCGCGAATAAAAAATTCTTCCTGGTTGGCACTCGAATTTCTCAATTTTACACTTCGGCCTGGTCTTATATTTCAAAGCTGTTACGCGAACGCCTGTCGCCGCTTGCTGAATCGATTGGTATGCCGGCGAAGGAAACGGTCGTCGGCGTATTCAAAAGTCAGCTGAAGACTCGTCTTTATAATTCGATTTAAATAATAAAGTATCGCTGAAACCATTTTATTTTTCATTTCAGTGATAGCACGTGCCTCGCCAAACTGCGCGCTACCAGAACGACTTAGTGGTGAAAAATTGAACTTGAAAGGTTCCCAGGGTTTTCGAATTTTTAGAAATAAACGAGTCTCTTTCTACAGGTGATACGCACGGTATTGAGGTGTGTTGTTCATTTAGATGGATATTGAGTTGAAGATTATTTTCCCAACTTTTGCTCTATAACACTGGTAAAATGACTAGAAATAGTGTCACAGTAGGCACACTAGAGTAAAGAAAATAAAACCAGAACTAAGGACGACACTACTTTAACCATTCAGTTTAGATATTTTGCTCTAAACAACATCATCTGTAAAATACATTATAACAACAAAGATAAAATCTCCTTACTCAACAAAGATGATACCAGAATCTTGTTATCAAGATGAGACAACACCCAATTGAAAAAAAAAATGAGTTGATTAAGATTTTTATACAATTTTCAACGTTCTATGTATTTAGTACTTTTGTTTGGTGTGTGACTCTGCGTAGCGCATTAAATATTAATTTTTTGACACAGCATGAGCTGAAAAATATTATTAAAGATTTTTACGTAGTGTTATTAGGTATCAATTCGAAATATTAACTTTTTATTTTTATTTGAAATATATCATTATTATCATCATCATTGTCGTCGTCATCATTGTCACATGAATCAATCGTCACAATCACAAATCATCACAGTGCTCAAAAGCTGTAATCATTAATTGTCAACTCTCACATTCTTCAATCTTCACAGTCAACAATCTTCACAGTCATTAATCATCACTGTCATCAATTGTCATAATTGTTAGTCCTCACATATTCGTCAGTTTGTCACAATCATCAATTGTCATAATCATCCAAATCATCAATTCATCATAATAATGTATCATCACAATCGTCATTATCAATAATTGTAAATAGGGAAGGAAAGTCCTTTTACATTAGAGATCACGTGACTCCACTCAAATAAACACAACTCTTCAAATGATTACAGTTTAAGAACAACGAAAGAGAGGCAAAGTGTCCCTTCGTCCTCTTTCATTCGGAATCATATATCACTTGTCTTCTTACATTAAACTTTCTTTCCTTATTGGCCAATTTTCATAATTTTCAATTGTTACAATCTTCTGTCATTATAATTGTCAATTCTCACATTTGTAATCATCATAATCATCATTCATCATAATTATCAATGGTCATAATCATCAATTATTACCATCTTCTATCGTCATAATTGTCAATTCTCACATGCGTCAATCTTCACAATCATCATTTATCATAATTATCAATTATCACAATCGTTATTCGTTTCCTAGGTGTTATGTTCAATTGTCACAATAGTCTAATGTCACAATCATCATTGCCAATTGCCAATTATCAATAGCCAATCGTCACAGCTGACAATCATCAAATGTTATAATCTTCAGTTGCCGCAATTGTCAATGTTCACAATCATCAATCCTTACTCGTCACAATCATCAATTGTCTTATTCATTGCAACTGTCATTTTTCACATTTTAGTCTTCTTATATTGTAATCATTATTTACGTAGTCAATATAATTATTTCCTATTTCAATCATCATCATCATCATCATCAAGATGAAAACAATTACAACATTAATAATATCAGGGATAGATCAACATTAAGGAAAACAAAAACAACATTACCATTCATCAACACCAAAATTATCATCATCATATCATCAACAACATAAACAACATCAACAATTATTTCAACATAACAATAACAACCATTATAATAACAGCAACAGAACCTTATCCACTTACGTTTACGTAATATAGAAGAATTAGGTACATAATCGATCTGTAGAGCTTACTTCTCGAGTCCAGAAGAAAATTTCATCTTCCATTTCTTTCTTCTCACAATAAAAAACTAATTTTTGGAATTTCATAATGAAATATTATTTACAAAGAATTATTTAAAAAAATCAAATATCAGTGAAGCCATCTCTTCTCCTCATACATGTCACGACGAGTTCGTTGAAGAATGAAATAGGTATTCGATATTGCCGAGAACTGAAAGAAACTTATCAAATTCTCGCGATAAAGTATTTTATTAGAAAGAAAAAATGAAAAAAATTTGCTTGAAATTTTTTTTTGGCTACTTCCAAATATTGGGAAAATTTGTCCTTAAATTAATCGCGATAAAAAGAAATATTAATAATAAAATCGAAGAGAGAAAAAAAGAAAACTGGAAAATTCCATCGGACTAGACCTGAGAACACCGAAGGGAATGTGTAAATAAAAACAAATTACAGACGATATTTCACTATTTATCCTAACTTTATTAAAATTTAAATTGCCTAAAGTGTAAGAAGAGGGAACGAGGGAAGCCGGTAAACGTGACATTTTGTAGTTGAAATTTATTATGTCTACATTTTTCGCGCGACGAGCCGAAAAATTAACGTCGTAGTGGACTACGCACTTTGTAGAAAGTCGCATGAGGCTTTCTTCATCCATAAGTATAGACATCACACTTCGGTACTTTTAAGAGTTATCACAGTTGTAAAACGTTTGTTAGTGCTTTTGATGGGAAATTTTATGCTTAACGTATCTACGGCAAGGAAAATGACAGAATAATGTTGAAACGGTGTAGACGAAGATGTATGTATATGTAATATACTACGGTGCCATAGTAGGCACATCGTGGAGGAAAAAAAGGAAACCAGAACCAAGACTACCACTGTGGCAGCTATTCAGCTAGGATACTGAATGATTGAAAAAATAAGGGGGAAATGTCGGATGTTGTTTAATATTGAAAAGGTGTTTTCATATTTTCATCAAAGCTTAAGAATAAATTTACGAGACGTCGTTTCATTTGAAAGAGAATTTCCAATAACGCCTTCGGTTTCTGCCATAATTATTTCGTGTTCGGCGTATAAACGACGACGAACGTTCTGCTCAAATCACCACCGGTTCAGCTTTAATTAGGCCATTTATCCAAACATCGGTGCTCCCTTAAGAGTGCAACATGTAATTAAAACGCGCAAGATGTAGCGAAAAAAATGTAAAATTATTCAAGACTTGTATCCCTCTTCAGCATTCCAATCAAAAAATAAGAATGTCGGAGCGCGGTTCATTTCCGATACGAGGGAACGTCGGAGTTTTTTCTGCTTTCGGGATTCGTGCTTGAAAATTAAAATACCATCTTCGCCCGTACGAATTTCACTACGATGAACCAAATTTGCTAAAGCCATTTATTCCGAGTGGTATACGGTACGGTCGAGTTCTTGATATTCCGCTGCGAATGCATATTTTAACCTTTGAAAACCGACGCGACGTCATAAAAGCTTTATCAACGACTTAAACGTTTAAACGTAGAATTACTAAATCGAATGTAAAAACAGCTCCTGATTTCCATATTCGCTGTGCTCAAGTTTGACCCCACGTTATACGATTATTTCGAGCATGAAAATTAAGATACTCTTAAAATTCTACCGTTCGATGTCTGACTAAAAGGATTCTGTATTGAATACAACATTAAACGCTCAGATAAGAATTTGAAGATGAAAAGTATTTGGTGAACGGTGCCAGATCGTATTAGGTTTTTCTCAAACTCAAACTTCAATTTCAAATAATAATCGTAGTAAAGGTCTTTAGAACATTAGAATATACCATGCTCCGATAGTACCCCATACATACAAAACACCAAATTCCCTTTTAGTAAACAACCAAATAGATATGATATGTTGGTAATACTGATTTTCGTTCCCACAACCAATCACAACGCATTTATAGGCAGTGATGTACAGGGCGAGGCAGAATATGCGCATATTGCACTAAATATTCCCTAAAAAAGGGAAATATGCAAAAATATTCCCATACAATATGGGTATCAAAATAGAGGATTTTTGAAGCAATTTCGTAAAATTGTAATATCTATTCAAATAAATAACCAGGTAGAATCTAAATATCACAAATTCGCGGCACAGATTAAAATACCAACAAAGATTGTTTACTTTCTAAACTACAGAACAAAAGTTTAAGATAGGAAATTTATATATTCAATTTTTTTTAGATTTTTTTTTTAGATCAGAAAATTTTTGATCTTGGTAAATACTGAAAATTAATCGATAATCGAAATATTCCCGAAAAAGGGCCAAATTTAAGGAAAAGTAGCAAATTATTCTCAAATATTCCCTAAAAAAGTAATTTTATGCGAAAATGCGGGATTTTTACCGAAATATGCGAAAATATGCGCTAACATGTTGGGCCTATTTTAATCATAATGTTCCAATTCGTAAAGAAATTATCAATATGCTCGATAATCTACAACTAGAAAAATATGCAAAAGCATATTTTGCCTTGCCCTGGTGATGTATCATAACAGTATTTCAAGCCATCTCAAAAGGGAATTCGATGCTTGGCCTGTATGGGGTTCTTTTGGACGCATGGTATTTTTTTTTTTTAATTATTATGAATTCAAAAAATGATTTTTCAAACTTTTAGAGAATACGTGCACATTTCAAATAATTACAAAAAATTAAAGAAATGATTAAAATAATTTTTATACCAAGAAATGAATATAATATTATCCTCACCCAAGTGCTTTTAAGTCATTTTGCTGTACTGAACGCTGAACACTAAATACGTAAAAGAAACTTACAAAAATTTTTTCGTTTAATTGAAATTGAGAATTTGATGCATATATACTTTGAAAATGTCGTTTATGGCATTTCACCCTCTTCCTCTCCCTTGATTCGTCTCTATTCCTGAATTTTAATAGTACAGGGGAAATCTGCATTCGCAGGGTTCGAAAGCTTTAAAATTTTTTACTCACTTACTTAGGTACTTTTCCTATAAAGCTAGTTCGTGAATAGCCATTGAAGTCGTAATAGAAGAGGAAGAGGAATTTTCCAATATTTAGGAAGTGCGTTTTCCTCGGTCTCTCCGTCACGCAGAACTCGTGTGGATGTGTGAAAAAAAATTGTTCGCGTTACTTTATCCGAAAGAAATAAACTAGACGTTTTTAGAAAAATGGTGGACTTTAAAAGAAGCGTCTTTTGTAAAATGCGATTACTCGGGTAAGTTCATGGTGTGAAATATGTTTAACGCTTGAAATCCGTTTACGTATTATTTATACCTTTTTTAGGTTTAAATTTCACTCTACTGCAAATCCTTTCAGTTCCACCGTGAATGGTATATGACCAGAGCTATGGTGTTTGGTACTTGAACGATAATTAACACTACATTGAGTATTTTATTACAAGGGGCTGCTGCATTAAGGGCTTTATCAGGATAGCTTTTTTTTCTTTCGAACAATCGGTTGATGAGCTAAAAAAAGTCACGAGGACGAGAGTTTACAGGGCTTCGGTATAGAAAAATCGTACCCAGCAAGAATAAATTTTCATCATTCGGGAACGCTGTGAAATCGTTATTAAGAGATACATTGTGGCGGCCGAATTAAATCATCATCGCGACGTTCATTAGCGACCCTTATAGAAGTTAGTCGGAGACACGAATTCGCTCCATCTCCTTAGTCGACGTGAATCAGCATTAAGGCGAATAGGCTTTAATAATCTTCGTAACGATATTTTATCATGCAAGTAGTTATCACTAAGCGTTAAGCACTTCCCTTCAGTATGTCCGGAGTCTTAGTAAACAAAGTTATGAAAACATTAGCAAGTTCAACACGTTCCCTGCTAGGTATAGTGTGTTGCGGTTCCGTGTTGCTAAACTTTTCCGCGATAGTATTGTGCGTCCACTTGAATAACGTTATAAAGGGAAGCATGTATTGTGCTAAATTTACCATTCGCCTCCCCTCTTACTCCAACTTTTAGCTTTGGATCGTTGGAATTGCGTTTTTGGCTTAGTAAGGAGTAAAGTTTTTGTAAATATTTTATGTCTCGTGTTGTTTTGGCTGTGTGAAAGTGAAATTCTAAAATCGCGCGTTAAGTTAAATTCGTAGTAGCTTAAAAACGTATTATCGCGGATGATGGCAGGGGGATTTTTTTGGCGAGTTCGGATTTTATGGGGCGTGATTTTTGTGGTCGAATGAACCACGTGGACGAGTGCAATTCTCTCCTTATTTGTTGGAATCAACTTCCTGATGGAATTTTTTTGTTCCATATTTCACGAGAGCATTTTTAACTCATTGTTGGCGTTTAAATTTACTTCTATTTATTTATTTAATTTTTCGTGTATTCTGTCATGATATGAATGGAAATTAACGAGTGTGTTTAAATAAATTCAGGATGTTTTGGATGGTATACCTTATGTTCAGGAATTGCTAGAAATTATCAAAAGATGAACAATGAACATAAAAATAGAAATTAAAAATAATATTATTTTATATATTTTTAATAAAAAAATTTTTAATTGGAAATTAAACATATTGATATAACATATTAATAAAATTAAATAATTTTTAATGAAAAAAAAAAAAAATTATATACCGTGCGCTCCATTAATCTTTGACACCCTCATCATAAAACTCTCTCTCAAATGGCTTTAATAACAGTATTTTGGATTCGATACGTGGTAACACTGACTGAAATGTGGAGATCTTGAATCAGTGTTACCACACAACGAATCCAAAGTACTCCTATTTAAGCTATTTGGGATTTTTGTGGTGAGAGTGTCGAAGATCAATTGGACGGACGGTATAAGTAATTCAAATTATATCAAGAAAGTGTCAATAATAATATGCTATAAAAATGAAAGAATGTTTAAGGAGAGGTTTTTCAAAAGAAACAATGGTTAGAGGTAGAACTTTCGAATGCAGTCGAAGAGATGCTGATTTAATTTTTGAATTTTATTAATTGTAAAAAAGAATTATCTAACGATAAAACTTTTAATTTATTTTAATTGTTGTTGTTGTTGTTTTTATTGCGATTGTGGTAATTGATAATTATGATTGGTGATTGTGACGATTGATTCCTGTGACTATGACAATGACGATTACGATAACGATGATGATGATTATATATTTCAAATAAAAATAAAAATTCAATATTTCAAATTCATAGCAACACTATGTAAAAATCTTTAATAATCCTTTTCAATTCATGCTATTGTCAAATAATTAATAGTGTGCTACGTTAAATAGAACTTTGAAAATTGTATAAAAATCATTATTCAACTCATTTTTTTTGGGGGTTGTCTCATTTTGATACCGAGCTTCTTGTATCATTTTTGCTGAGTATGGTGATTTTATTAATATAGCCTTACCTCACCTCGCTAAGCTAATCAAAACCCTCCTACCTATTTTGTATTCACCGTAATTACGCGCACGTAAACATATAGTCTAATTTTTTGTCATCAGTGTACTATAGTGGGGAGTAAAACCGTAGCCACAATATATCAGTGAGAGAGATATCAATAGTATATTTCACAACTAGGGAGGTAAAAGTGATTCTTGGCGAGTGTGAGGTTTGTCATCCGAGCAAAGCATGGGTAATAACTCACACGAGTCTAGAATCAATTTTTCTCCCGAGTAGTGAAAGAAATTTTTCCTAAATGCGGGAGAAAAGCGCTCGTTTGAGACCCGAGCGAGTAGCGAGCGGGAGGTAAAGTAGCGCTTTCCTCCCGCAAGTATGAAAAAATTATTTTCAGAACATATATTTTGCAGTTTTACAGGCTAAGAGGTACACATCTTTAAAAAAAATTTACGAACATACTTAAAAAATTTTGTAATGATTCACGACAGTTGGAGTTGTCATAATCAGTTAATCATGTTTTTTTTTTTTAATTTAAGAAATCTATATCATTATATATATTCATGAGGACTTTTATTATGGAAGAATTATACGATTTAACAATATTTAATTATCTAAGAAAATGAGCTCATGGAGGGTTCTGAACCCCAAATCCCTTTCTTAGCTAAGGCCCTGGTATGAAAACATTAATTCTGTATTGAATGAATATTACGTGATAATTAGCCTTTCTTATTTTATGATCACTTGATTTACCTTAACTATTAAGCACGAAGAATTACTCTGAAATTAGATAAATAATTGCCATTCTAATTGCAATACTTCATTCATTAGTTCTTATCATGTTGCTAAATATTTCTAGAGATATACGATATGCTTGTACTCATTTTGTAACTCTTACTTGTATCAATTAACCTGAATTAATTGCAATTTTTTCCAACAAATTGTTGGTAATAGATAGTACACTGGCATACTTAAAAGTTGAAATGATTTAAATGCACTATAGCATAGGTAAACAAATACGTTATATATACAATTTGATAACGATAAAAAACAAATCAAAGTTTTATCACCGAGGTTCACGAGGTTAATTGTATATTTAAATGAACTAAGTATGATATCACAACTAACGGAAGCATTTACTCGGTACATTTGTTGTAGAAATAGTATCGAATGTGGAGAAATCGCGATTATTTACTCTCTTACCGGCGTATAGTTATTTTTTTAAAAATATGTTTACCATGTCCTGTAATAACTCACATCACCTAACTAACCTCAAGAGCGATATTCTTACCTAACTCGATCAGAAAAGCGTTACGTACACGAATGCGAACGCGAATACACGAAGATACATTTAGCTTTCCATCAACGTATTGTACCACGATCCACAATAATGCTAGAAAATTGCGCAATACTGGCGAGAAGAAAACCCGAAAGCTATCAAAAGTTGGAAAAACCATTCGGGCCGTAAAAATTGAAATATTGTCATCGGTTGCATTTCGCCTATGCCACCTTGAAATATAGTTTACATATATTTGCGTGTGTTACTCGCAAATCAAAACGTCTTCAACGAATTCATCGCCCCGGTGTGGTCGGAATTGGCAAACAGCTGCACGACTCTGGTAATATTTCGTTGGCGTCCAAAAAAAAAGCCTATCGATTTTTTCACCTCCGACCCTAAAACGAGCTAATTTGTGTTCGGTCGGCGTTTTAGCAGAAAAAGTTCGATTTCGGTTTTCTCGATATGTGCGCGGATAAAAGAGAAGCAGGAAAAAACAATCAATCTAAGGATAATAAAAGAAGGAGAAGAATTATTTCCAAAATCGTGACTGTTATTATGAAAAAGCGTAGTATATACAAACCTTTTATACATTTTGTATAAGACCGAACGAAATGCGGAGAAAAAAATATAGCTGAATCATTTCCGTAGGGCAATTTAAAAAAGATTTTTATGTTCTGCAATCGCGGGTCATTTTTATACATCAAAGGAATATGTTTTATCGATGCGATTTTTCCAAAACCAAGTAGCGTAGAGGAGAAGGTATTTAAATAAACTATACAAAGATCTGGAGATATCTCTGTTTATGTGTAAAAAAAACACCCAAATACCGACAACGAAGAAATGAGTTACGTTGCATTCACCCGAACGTTCATACTTTATTCCGGAATTAAAACTTAACAGACGGTGTAAGACGAATGCAAGTCTTTTCAATGAAAGCACGCGACGAAAAATATCACAAAGTTGTAATTTTTCTCTCTTTTTTCCTGCTAAGATGCTTTTGAATACTGGTCTTCGTTTGGTATAACGATGAATCATTTCACGAAGTCATGATGAATAAAAAAAAATGAACAACTAAGAATACTGAATTGTTAGCTATATCATTAAAGCAAGATTTCTTTCTGTATGGGCTTCGGGTTCATACAATTTTCTTGATCAGTTCGAAATTTATTTTATTGTTCTAACGTGTCTAAAAGTTGATGCCTTTTATCGGATTCTCTTCATAATCAATCCAAAAATATTGTTAGATCTGTATATCTAAGCCATGGGATGTATAATAGTAATTCTCAATCACTTCTTTTATTACATTATGAGAACTTAATCGTATAAAAAGAAACTAAGAATTTGAAACTCAAGTATGTATTTTGCTATACGTGACTCCATCAGTTAGGGAACCGCTGATTCTCTAGATTTGGAAAGGTGCATAAGAATGGTGAATTTGCTAATTTCTCCACTCTATTATCACTGATTATTATCGTTGTTTCTATCCTACAAAAGTACTTTAAACAGTTCGTATAAAATTCTATTAATATATTTTTTTTAAATTACCTTCATGTGAAATACAAATCTGACGTTATATCCATGTTCAAACGATTCAATGTATGTAATAAGACACCAATATCATCATCAGCTATTGTAAAAAACGGAGAGATGTTTAAGAGATGATATTATAGTCCGAATTGAGGGCAGGGCCATAAAGAGTCAAAATGGGCTCTGGAGCAAAACAATTTTCGGGACTTACTTTTCATTCACTTTCAAATTCATCGAAAATTTGAAGAAAAAAAAATGTAAGCAGCCATGCCGCATCACTGGAGTTGAGTTCTTAATTAAAACTTGTTCAGGTTTGCAAATAGCATAGCTAACCCCTTCAATTCTACAGGCCACACCAAATACTTAGTCCGAAAAACCCCACCCTATCCCTTCCAATGAATTTAGAACATTATTGTAGTAATATTATGCCATGCGATAAAATGATATGAACACATTTTTTTTCAATTTATACGTATTTGAGGTTCTTCAAATTATCGTCAAATTTTTAAAATCCGCCATTTTAGATCTACTTTGACCCAAATTTCAGAACTCATATATATGAAAAGGACAATCTTAAAATTTATTTAATATCTAAGTAATCATAAATTATAATGGAAAATAAGAAAAATAAATAATATTAAATTTAAATTTATTACCTGTTACCTGTTGATTTTTACCGTGCCGTATCCTGCAACTGTGGCCAGAGGCACGGGCCTAATATTGCTTAGGGATTAAATTTTGTGGAGGAGATTAGATTTGGTTAAGAAGGAGACAAGTAAAGAAGTGTTTTTGAGTATTGAGGGGAGAGAGTTTGGAAAGTTTAGATGAGTACGTAAGTCGGTGTAATTTTGGCAGGTTGTGAGAATGTGGGAGATTGTGAGGGTGGTATTGTGAGTATCGATGAAAAAGTACTCGATATTTTTTGAAAAATATCGATACCTGGAAATATCGATACGGTATCGCCATCCCTATGATAACTTTACAATTCAACTTTTCAATTAGAAATTATACCTATTGTTATGCCCAATCATTTTGTCTGATTATCTAACATTATTTTGATCATTCAATTGAATACATTAATGCAAAAAGATTCCATGATCGTTATAGGTCATTTTGGGGAAATAGGTACAATGCGATGAGATGTTCCTTGACTACTTTTACTTACACCGAATATTAAGTTCGTGCAACCATCCTATACCCTATTATGACGCGCAGACGAGTATGTACACGTGTTAACGCATGTGACTACATTCGTACAATACGCAGAACCGTATTCGCACTTTTGCAGAGTAGTCATTAATTTTTTTTTTCATTGAATAATAATCCAAATATATGTGTTTAGCCTCTAAATATCTTTTCAAGATCAAAACACCATTTTGAGCATCATATTTTTTATTTAATGAAAAACAGCGCATAAATTTTGTTTTATTGAAAAAGAGCATATCATGTTTTCAACTATGAAAATGCGTCGCCATTTTATAGCCAATGTGTCAATTTCCAGGAAAAATCTCAAAACTTCATGTTTAATTCTCTGCATTTTGTATTCTTTTAAAAACTTTAAACGCGTTTTTCTCAAAACACTGTTTTTGCGTATGGCATCTTTTTGCATAAATGCATTCAATTATTCTAATGTTTTGCAATTCCCTTAATGTAAATGTAGAGATCAAAAATCATTGCGCTTTGAATCCAGTCAAAAGTCTCGAAGGGGCTATGTTTACGAAAAGGAGACATGACATCATTTCTTTCCTTTTATACCTCTGAAACGCCCTAGCAAAACTACGAAAGCTTTAATTTTCTCTGCGAAACCGATGACAGATTAATTGACGATATCGCTCGTAGAATATATAGAAAATGGAGTCAATTGTATTTCCAAATTCACGACGTAAACATTTTAATTCTTGTATTGTATAAATTTGACATTATCTGGCATCTGGTTTCAAATTAATGTAAAAATGTCATCGCGAATCCAAGTTACACCAAGTTACACGTATCAACTAAAATATAATATAAAAATTAGCGCCTTCGATACGTTGTTTGGTAATTACGTCGAATTCAACGATCCTAATAGTCGCCCCATTCATGTTGCCGGAAGGTGTCAAAAAGAAACACCTTATGAAAAATTCATCCGCGCTAAACGACCCCAACGTATGAATTGTCGAAAATCGTACCGTTCGACCTTCGAACGAGGCTCCGTTTTCCTCCTTTTTTCACGTATAATAATTAGCCGAGCGAACAAAAGCAAAGGCAAATATTTACTTTAGCATTCGGTATTAAAAAAAATCATTTTCCATACAACATTTTTATTCTGTTTACTCGGCTCAAAATAACTCAAATATCAAGCTTTCGTTGAGGCAAATTATTCGAAAAATTCGTCCGATTCATCGGCGCTTTTCCACCATTTTGGTACGACGGATAAGGAATTTGGAAATTCGAAATTTCGCTTTTGCGGTTCAACGACGATATCCTAGTTATGTCGCGAACGCTTAAAATTTTCCAACGTTTACCTGCGCCAGATTCCATCGCAGTTTTCTCCGCCATTGAGAGAATTTCCTCGAGCCTTCAATTTATTTTTATCGACCAACAATATCGGTTCGATGGTGGCGAGTCGATAATGACGTGGTTGGAGGAAACGAGCTGCGATTTTTATTACGAGCTACGCCGAGTGATTGGCGTTTGTGGTGGGTTTCGATATTTTTCTAAACTGCAACGATATCCGGTAATTTTTTATTCGTAATGTCATATTTTTTTAAAACCCCTCGAGCATTGGTTTACGCTAGACGTTGTTCTTTTTCAGATAGTACGTGTCTTTATGCTAGATCTGATACATTTGTGATTGAGATTTTAAAACGAGCGAACGGGTTCGTTGGTACGTTATCTATTTTCTTTTTCGTTTGGAGCGAAAATTGCAGCAGAAAATAAGTTAATCGACTCGTGTACGTCTCGATTGTAATAACGTGGCGCGTGGTTTGATTGTTTCGTTATCGAGAGAATTCGAATTCGCGGATAATTAATTGCGTCGGGGAGAGAAGTGCTGCGAAAAATCATTTTTTGAATTTTTTTTTGTTCTTATGACATTTTAATGTTTGAATATTTAGTTTTATAATGGTATGTTTTTTTTTGCGTTTTCTTTTTCATTTATTATTTTTATTTGTTCAATTTTCAATTTCTATAAATATTGGTACGTCTCATACTTACATACAGTAGGTAGCATATTATATGAAAGATTAATTATGAATTTTCTTCATTCGTGTAATTAAATTTGTGCTTGGGTCAAAATTAATATATTTTTCAAATAAAATATTTATAACTTTTTATAGTAGTAATTGGTGCAGAATTCAATATAATTATCAATTCAACAAAAAATTATACATAATAAGGATGTAATATTCAAGGCTAGTGAACATGAACAGAACAGAACCTTATGAATGATTCAAAACACTTAAGTTTTAATTCATAATGAACGATAACCAGAACGAAACAAAATTATATTTTGAAAAAATAAACCAGAACAAAATCAGAACAGAACGCAATGGAACTGAATGGAACAGAACAAAACCATTTTTTGTTTATAAAGATGAACTGAACTGGAAAAAAAAAACAGTTTTTTTCTCTGTTTATGAATTGCAATATCAAAGTGTCTTTTTTTTTGTTTCATGACTCAAGATGGCATTAACATCAAGTAATACCATCATCAAAATTTGAACTTATGATTTTGAAAACTAGCGTTAATGCATAATTACGCAAATTTTCATATTTTTGATTGTTTATTAAGTAAATTGTTGTTTTTATTCTCTTTCAATGTTTCTTAATAACAATGAACGAAACACAACTGAACAAAACAGAGCGGAATGGAACAGAATGGAACAGAACAGAACAGAACAGAACAGAACAACAGAACGGAACAGAACAAAAGTGAACATGAAAAAACTGAACACAATACAACACAATACAATACAACACAACATAATGGAACAGAACAGAACAAAATAACTTTAACGAAACCAGAAAAGAACAAAATAACTTCGACAAAACCAGAACAGAACGATAACAATGATATTGAAAAATAAGTAATTTTGTCAAGCGAACAATCAAAATATTACCGAAAAATCATTCATTGAGATTATAACTTGACAATTTTGAGTATAAGGACTATATAATTATATCTAGACCGGTTTTGGCATCTACTGCCGTTCTCAAGCGAATATTTTGAAACCTCGTGAGAAGGGTTGAGTAACAGGAATTATTCAGAAATCATTATTTTTGATAATACTATTGTTCACAAGGGTCAAGAGATATTTTTTTCTTTTCAAACCCGTTTCGAGCCAAACCCATCATATGTGTTGTGATTTGTGAACCCCTGAAAATGGCGGAAGAAAATTTATTAGAATGAAATTCCATTTCAAAATGCTCCCCTTTCAATCTGAGTTATGAAAATTAATTTTATTATCTATTTCCAGATTTTATATATTTTTTTTTTTTTTTTTTTTTTTGTTTTGGGAAATAACATTCGAAGTATTGACTTAACAACATGCATAGTTTTCTTCAAAATTCATCATATTTAAAATTTGATTATAAATTAGTTCATTTGCACATGAAGTGTAATCATAGGCTATAGCTTCTACCTGAATCCTACTATTCTTTATTCTCCCCCCCCCATCCGTTCCCATTTACACTTCTCCATTCATTTTTTTTTTCAAGCATAAAAAGAAAGAAAAAATTATCATTAAGTAACCCTCCCCCCCCCTCAACATACAAAGATGAAAACATTGGGAAAAATTAAGTTGAAATTTTCAAAATTGTAAAAAAATATATATTTTTGAGCTATATGAAATTTTTTGTGTTCCAAAGTTATAATTTCTCATCTGAAGATTGTTAACATACAAAAAACATAAATTTTGTATATTTTCAAAAATGAATCCGAGGTGAATAATTTATAGTTTAGATCCACAATATGAGCTTTATTCAAGGTCTGTAGACAAACTATAGATTTTACCCTCTATTTTCACTCCACAGGAGTTCCAAAGATATAAATTGTTTCCTAGTACATATAACATCTAACAAATAATATTTTGACGGTTGGGAACCGATGTGAGGTGAAAATCGACCATATTTTGCTTTCTTAAAGTTAACGACCTGGTATCGAACTTATATTATAAATGTGATCCATAAATTATTTATATTTATTATTCACACATGAAATGCACAAATTCAATTCTTTTTCAAAAAAAATTTCAAAATGTCAAGAACTAAAAAATTTTTTGAAAAATTCTTCCAAATTTTTTTTCTATATTTAGACGACAAATGGTAACGTTTTAGCGGACAAAACGTGAGAATTTTTTTTCAGCTTTCATTTTTCTATCGTTTGTCTATGTTAGAAAGGAAATCGTGTGACAAGATAATCAAATAAAAAATTGGGTTATTTTCGATAATTTATTTCAAACGATGTTTTAGCATAATAGAGAAAAAAATCGATGATTAATTTGAGTAAAAATGTTAATGCCTTACAACGTCGACACCGAAATGTAAAATACCTTCATAAAATATTTAAATAATATTCGCCTCACGAAGGTATATTAAGCACGGTTAGCTACTGTTGTATCTAGTGACGACCTATACGTACCTATCGTTATCTTTATTCATATTTATAGGCAATACAATGGCGGTTTGTGCCTTAATGACACGAACTCTCCATAAATGAAAATATTCTCGCGATATTTTCATCAAAAAAAGCTCAATTTCAAGCGTATATTCAATTAGTGTAATTAATAATCGTACGTTCGCATTGAAAATGGCCTTTTTTACCATCCATTCGAAAATCAACAGCCAGTAATTGGTTTCATACGTGACTCTGCACAGTCTAATGACGTCTCCGAATGAATTCACAGGAACTCCACGGTGGTGGTTATTTTTACTCGTTGAAAGGGATAGTTGTTCCTTATCTACGTATGGTTTACGAATCGGGGAATTTTTAACGAGCCTAATTCCGAAGGTTCAACGTTCCACCGGAATTATATTGTTCCTCGGATCTCGTTATCAAAAAGGTTTAAATTCGAGAGTATACCGACTCGAGTGGCGAATTCGGAAACGCGAATTAATTATATTTTCAGGTATGCTAATTTCGTACGACGATGTGACGACTCGAGAGGTGTTGAAATTTAATATTTTCCGCCCTCTAATTCCCCTTTATTCTGCACGAAAAAAAAAAACACCACGAGTATTTTTGAATTGCTAAACAGGTTGATTGGTGAAATAGCGGATGTTACCGAGTGGTGGAAAAGTTTTATAACTCGTTGATGGCCCGATGATAATTTCGAAACAACAAGACTTGTCGGTTTCAACTCGTGCTGCGCCGGTGACCCAAAAGAGTTGATGAGGGCCGAGAGTATTATAAAGATGCAAATAAAATGTGCAAAAGAAACGAGAAAACAACGAAATTAAATCTACTAAATATAAGACCTTGCGTAAAATCGATAGACAAAAAATTATAAACAAGATGCTCGAAAGTTCTAAGTTAAGTCCGGAGATAATTTTAGGTAGAAATATTCAAATAATTTTACCTTCAATCTTTCATTTCCGCTCACGTCTATTTTTATTGGTCACTTCACATATTAATTAATTGATAAAACAACGATCGAATCGAAAATAAACATACTGAAAAACTACGTAAACACGATAGAACTCGCGAGTCGAAATTCTAGCGCGAAATTTCGCTTAGTTCGCATCCAACGTGGTAACTAAATCAGTGGCCAACTGCGTGCAGAGCGCCCGTTCGGCGACAAGTACGCACCATGATACCGTGTTTTTGTGCAATCAGTGTTACCACGTGTGTTAACATTTACGGTCGTCGATACCGCACGAGCGCTGAGCTTAATTGATGTTCGAATAGACGTTCGAATTTTTCACCAAAAATTTCGTCGACTGGAACTAATAATCCAGTAAATCTAATCCATTAGGGTGAAAGGAATTTTTTTTTGTTTTTTCGAAAATCAATTTGGTTTAGCGTTTGATAAATTTCTACCTTTTAAGTTAATATTTATTTTTATATCCTCTATGAAGAGGTCATACTTTTAAAATTTTATGATATTTCATAATTTTTTTTTTCAAATTTTTTTTGCGAAATTTGAAAATTTTTTGTATTGAAGGGCCATATTTGGTCATCTGAAATTCAGAAAAATAATTTGCCTTTTTTTTCAATATTCAGGGTCTTTAAAACTATTTCCAATGAGTGTGAAAAATTCCTACCAAGAGAGGTGAACGGTTTTTTCGCTATATCTTCTCAAGAGTGAATCATAGGGCAGGAATAATTGAGTGTAATTTTGTTCTACACTAAATTCTCTATAACTTTTATGAGAACATTTTTTTTCTAGGCTGCATAGGTGTCCAATTAGGGGGTGTTTGGAATTTGGTACTTGAGGGTTTCCCTTATAAATCATTCAATTATGCTATGTGACATTATATATGCGAATTAAAAATGCATGTAAAATGACTTGCGACTACATATCAACCTAATTATGATCCTATGGAGATCTTAGCTCCCTCCTCTCATCCTGAATGTGTACTTACTTGAGTATGAATATTTTTATATAAGTAAAATGCGGTTAATATACTACATAATTTATTAATTATGTTTTCATGATGTAGATATTGATATGCCATCATCATCGGACATTGAACTCTCCTCAACCTCCGAGAATAAACTTGGAAATAGAGACTCAGGTGCGTATACTTGTACTTTTTACGAATTGCATTTATCACTAACATTTTACTCTGTTCTTTAAGAGAGGCTGAAGTTTTGAAAAATTAATTATATTTTTATTTTCATGATTTTGAAACAATATACATATTATATTTTTTAACTTGATTTTTTTTTTGTAGTTGAAAACGATGCGTATTACAGCCTACGCGATTTGGGAAGGGGGTCGAGGGAGGGTGAGGTCTTCAAATCTTTGTGTTTCAGACCATTTGTGCTCATCTGGCAAATGTCCAACTTTTTGGTATATACACTGTGTCTAACTGATTTCAACACCCCTGAGCACGAAATTTCCTTTCATGAAAAAATATCACCTATTTCCTTTTGTTTGACTTCATTACAGCATAATGAATTGTTTAAGACTTGGATAACTCAAATTTTAAGATTTAAATAATTTTTTACTGGTTATTTTGGTTGATTTGAATTTATTTCTTCCAAAATCAATGTTGCAAAATTAACTGGCATAAAACGTTGAAAGTTTACAAACATTCATAATTTTGTAAATTATGAATTGAAATCAAAGAGAAACAATTATTTATGCGTTGATTCTTAATTCCGTGAAAAAAAAAATGAAATAGCGAATACTTTTTTAGATGAAGGGAATTTGGCACTTGGGGTGTCAAAATTAGTTAGACACAGTGTATGTATATAATTTTCTCCTACGCGTAGCGCCGGTTAGTATTCATAAAATTCGCTCAAAATTTGGTGAAGAACTCTTCTTAGAAATTTAACGAAACCAATTTTTTGTTTTTTCGATCCACCTCAAAATGGCGGATCACTCGAATTTTGAAGGAAGCTGGAGAAAGAGCAGTTAGCTCAAAATTTTTTTTCTTGATTTCGTATAAAAGAGTGAATTACAGACACCAACATATGCGAATTTCAGCTTCCTAAGTGTATTTTGAGGGGAGTTAGAGTGAAAAACGAGTTTTTGAGGAAGCTATAAATCATGAAATTTTTCGAATCTTCCATATGTCCTCACCAAATCAACTTAGAAAGATCAAACTTCGTGTGTGTTGTTAATTGATGATGAGAATATGAGCTCTTCAATTTGGACCCAAATGGATCTAAAATGGCGGATTTTCAAAATTTGAGTATAAAAAATGAGTAAACATGTAATAATATGAACTCGTATGATTATTGAGAATAAGACGTATACCACCTATACCGCTAGTTCATCTCCATACATGATATTGGAGAGGAGAAAGAGGGGTTATCGATCTCAAAATGTGGTGGGGTACGGAAAAAGTCAAAAAATGGAATAGCTATACATTAAAAATATGTTCATACGTATATTTGTACTTACTGCATGACATGAAATATTACATTTGTTCTAAATTCAACTTCTTATGTCGTTTTTAGAAGAGATAGAGCAGGGTTTTTCAGACTTGTTATTTGGTGTGGCCTGTAGATATGAAGTGGTTAGCAACGTTATTTCCAAACCTGAACAAGCCCCAGTTAAAAACTCAGCTCCAATTAGGTGACATGGCTGCTTACTTTTTTTTTTTTGAATAAATGAAAAATTAAAATTTGAAAAATATCTCATATAATTAGCTCATTCTTGGTGTAACTGTATATGAGAGTGGAGATAGAGGGCAACTGTAATGGAGCACCCAAAATACCAAATTTCAAACACACCTAACTCTCCATCTATGGGTCTTCAAAAAAAAATCCCCCTGTAAAAGTTGTAAGAAATTTTGTGTTGCCCTATGATCAACCCTTGAGGAGAAATAGCAAGAAAACCGATTTTTAGGAGATTCGTACGTTTGTAAAATCTTTGCTGAGAAATTTTTTCGTTGAAAAAGTTTAGATTTACTGATCTGTAATAGTCGAATGCGTATTTTTTTTAGGCTGCAATTCGATCATGAGCGATTCAAACGTGGGGATTTTCTAGCATTAATTTTTCACGGCTGCCGTGCGTTTTCTCAGAATTAAATTATACGCTGAAATGATTCAGAGTTTGATTGAGAGAAATGTTTTCGTAAAAATACGTGACCTATAAATCAGACGTAAACGTTTCGACGAGGCTAGAAATTTTATATTTTCCAACTCTTTGATAAGTTGATTCGTAAAAAATCTGCTCTTCAACTGTTGATCGTTAAATTGAAAAATAACAAGGGGAATATTCTATTTTCACCCTTCGATGAGTTAATTCTTTATTAAAACCGTTCCGCCATGACTTTCGTCGCGAGCGCCATAAATAAAAAGGACGTTAATAAAATTGCATAACCAGTGAGTCACAGGCGTACACCCAAGGCGCCGTAAATCTCTCGCGATATGCAGTTTTATTAACGCCTTTTTTTCGCCCCGATGAATTCGCTGTTGCTCGAATTCATTGCTGTCAACGACGTTGCCAAATGTAAAACTATGCTGTAGTTTTGGAGACGTTGGAAAACTTATTTCGTTCAAGATTTCACTGTCGATGTATTCCCGATGGAAATGAAACCCTTTTTTGGTTCGAGCTGCCATTTTTTTTCCTTTTTTTTTAAACCAGAGATTATACGATAATAAATAAGGAAAAATCGTGTTCTACGAACGATTCTCAAGGTTTATGCGATCTGCTACTGGGAACGTGATAAAGATGAGGAATTCGTTTATCGAAAATTCTCATTTAAAGTGAATTATGTGCGGAATAACAATACATGGGAAAGCTAAAATCACCAGAAAAACTGTACAGTTTTGTTATAAATTATAATAAGAGTATATTAGGCTGTATCATTTTACACATAAAATCGTTATACTCGCGCAAAGACGTATGTGGTGTTGTTATGTGTATTTGATGTCATAATTTGTCATGAGGTGTCATTCTGTGAAATATGATATGTACTTAACATAATTATTTGAGGAGGAATGTCATTATGGTGTAAGTGTACGACGTTTATTCACAGAGCTGTTGAGAAGCTAAATTTTGGTAAAAATGGAAACGATTACCGAGTCCTGTAAATTAAAATTTTTTACAATTTTTTTTCCACGAAATTAAAAGTGTCCTATTTATACAAGTTTGCAAAACATTTTCCCTCATCCAACCAATCTGTCTGTTATACTTAATGATAATCCAACAAACGGCACTTTACAAACGAAAAAAAAAGATTAAAATAATAATAAAATAAATAAAATAAAATAATAATAAAAATTGAAAATTATTTTATTTTTTACTGATTTTTCAACATTTTTCAATATATTATTTTTTTTTCAGGCATTTTAGGTTTTTGAATTTTTATAATTCAAAATATTTTCATACTTTTAGGCATTTTTGGAATTAAAAAAAAATTTCTAACTTGAAATATTTTGGGCATTGTTGTATTTTTAAAATTGACTAATTTTTCAACTTTTTCTGACTTTTTATGATTTTTTGTTTTTTAATTTTTTATTTCGCATTTTTATCGAAATTTTTTTATTATTCACTTATTATTTTCTCAGACCCTTTTAGGTATCTAGAATCTTTACCTTCATTTTCAGATCGTTTTCAATCTTATAGTTTTTTCTTACGTTTTGAAGTTTTTTCCTTTTTCTTTGTTTTTATTTGTTTTTGTTTTTTTTAGTGTCATGTGCAGGTTTCTTGTCTGCATAATTATGCAGTTTTAAACAAATTTTTAATGAAAAACCTTTCATTCTTAAATTGGCGAAATTTTTTTCTTTTTCAAGAATTAATTACTATTTATTTTTATCTAAGACTTTTCTCATTTTCGGAAATCTTTTCATTCTTAAATTTTTAAATTTTAGACATATTTTTACTTTAAACATTTCTGCATTTTTAAATTGTTTACAACTTTTCTGACTTGGATTTTTTCATTTTTCAAACTATCATTATTATTTTTTTTTTTTTTATATTTTGCTACTTTTCAGATATTTTCTGTTTTTTGAATATTTTTTGATGTTTAACTTTTTTCTGCTTAGGAATATTTCTTTTCACGCTAAGAAATTTTCTCATTTTTAGATTTCCATTTTTTTTCAACTTGAACTTTTCATGTTTGTTTTACTTTAAAACATCATTTCATATTTTTTCTGTCTTTTGCCTTTTCTTGTTTTGTCGGTTTTTTTTTGGTTTGTTTCAGTATTATTACTGTGCAGACATTTTCAAATTTTTTGAGAATTTTATTATTTTTTTAATTTGAGTGTGCTATGCTCTGCTAAGCGTTGAAGTTTCTCAGCTATTTTAATTAAATACCTCCCTTCTTCCCTCACCTACCCATAATGAAAAATCTACCTCTTTTCAATATTCAATGGATGTTTTCGATGCTTGAGCCAAGTAGTAGGAACTAGTGGGTAGGGTACTGGTAATTGGATGAAAAAAAAATTAACAGGGCTGTGGCCCATCCTAGTCTACTTTAATTACAAACCTGAGGCTGAGAAAGCAATTTTACTTCCTGAGAAATGATGATAAGTTCTTAGAGAAATGTGTATTTTTAATTCGATAACTCATTAAATGGGAACTTGTTCCAAAATTTTTCATTTTCTGTGTTTCTTCTTCTTGACTTTTTTTTTTTGGTATTTTTATATTTTTTTCATTTTTCAGGCAAAATAAAAAAATAATAAAAATAATAATAATAATAATAAAATAAAATAAACTCGCCTCTAGCCCAGAGCTGTACAAGGCGTATGATAAAAAAAAATTGTTACCTAATTTAATTTTTTTAAATTAATTTTTACCATTTTCGAGAATTTTTATCCTTATATCCTTTTCAGCTTTTGATTCTCATCTTTGCACTCATAGGCTTCTTAATTTTCAAACATTTTCTTATTTTGAGAATTTTTTCATTTTTTAGTATATTTTAAAGACGTAACTATAGGTAATGTAATTTTTTTCCTTTTTTTAGATATTTTCTCACTTTTAGTGATTTTATCAATTTTTTTCATATTTGTGCTATGGTCATTTACTATTAATAAACCTCGATAATAACATAAAAGATGAATAGAAATTTGATGTTAGCCTCATGCCAACAGAATTCCACTAATTTCGAGACATTTGAAAAGCACCCTTACGATATGTACATTCTCTTCTCTTTACTTTGATAAAGCTTTCGAACTTAGCTTCACATATACCTAAATCAACACTTTATAGTCTTGAGATATTCGGTTAGGATGAGCCCAAAATAACACCGCAAGTTACGTGCGCATGCATTGGCGAAGTACTATATGATAAGCCAAAGTTGGTTTACATTCAAAAAGAGGACCACTTACCTCGTTATCAAGTGAGAATAATCGTCAAATAGGTATGCTAATATTCCACATCGAAAAGCAAGAGTCTTTCATGGTTAAATTTTAAAACTAAACGAGCAACTGCGAACGTATGCATAAACTGTCAGTGGGGTAATTTGGACTGAGATGTATCTAGGTTGTTAAAGGTTTGAGCGAACGTTTATGGGCGCGAATAAAATGAAAAAGGTCTTATAGAGGTTGACAACTCTAACGTCCGAATCAATGAAATCGTAAAAACAGATGTTAAAAAAGAACCGACGAATTTGATGTACATGGTTTTATTTGAAAAAATACGACTAGTAGAATTTTCGTGTGTGACGCTCGAATTGGAAACGATTTATTTTCCAATTGAGTTGGTACCTAAATACTATACGTCTATTTAAAAGATCATATTGTAATATAAGAATAACAAAGATTTGACGAACCGACAGACAACATTAACAAATTTAGAATTATTTACAAAGTCGAACATCTTAATTTAAAGTCAGTTTTAAACAAAATATAACCAATTTCTTAAACCCGCCCTCGTCTTACCGCAGTAACTCGAATGCGTTTCTCTGCATTCGAAAGCTTTATTCTCTTTAACCTTTATTTTAGGATCGCGTTTATAAGGAAATCGATTCTTTCTCACTTCCATAATATGATCCTGTTCTAATCTGAATACAATATTGTGTTCAGTTCCTTCGATATTCTCGTAGTTCAGGTAACCGGCCACTTTGGCGGTTTTTTTCTTCGGCTTGCGAGGTTTTGCTTTCTTACCTTTTTTAGTCTTCGGATTTAGAGATAACGCGAGAGGTTTTTTCTTCGTTGTGTTATGTTTCTGTATAGTCTGCATAATCATGGTTTTCTTTTGAGGAGCTGGTAATGGATTGGTGAGTATAAATTCCATCAGATTAATCACCTCTGTACGATCGACAACATCTAAGGCGGCCAAGTATTGTGATAAGGAGAGAGCGAAATCTAACGATTTATTTATACTGGAATCGGTATGCGGAAACACCTCTTCCGGAGGTTTGTTGAAAAATTTTTTCATAGCTTTGATTAACAAATTTGGCGAATTCATGTTTGATATTTCGTTATTGCGCACCCATATGACTCGGTATGCGAACGGTAGTCGTTTTTGTACGGAATTCATTTCCATGGAAAAATCGTCTCTTCGAGTTAACGAAATGTTTAAAACATGGTACGTGGAAAAACGGAAAGGAAAAACGCTCGAATCAAATCTAAATTACTAGCAAACCTGTACTCGCGTCCTCCAGTCACGTCTCATAAACTTAACACGTAAAGTACAAAAGAAATAAGAAACGCGGCGGAAACCACACCCCGTAAACGGAATTCTCGAGTGCAGAAAGAAATCCTCGGTGTTGGAAATTATGAAAAATCAATGCGAAAGAAAAGTGGAAAAAAGACGCCAAACAAAGCATGCTAAATTACTAAATATACATAAAATAAAAGCTCGCCATATACCAGCGCAATTCAAAAGCCCTCCATTCAAATTAACTTATAGCTTTCGGTAATAAGACTACCTAAATTAAGACATCGGAATTATCCTTCTCGAGACGATACTAATTTATCTGGCGTTGGGCTCTACACGCCCAACAATGGTACATTGTGAAAGAAGTATAGAAGAATCAAAACACTTTTAAATAACAGTACAAAATGCGGCTTGTCTGCAGAATAATACTTTAAACTGGGCCATAGAGAAGGAAATTTATTAGCTAAGTTAGTAAAAAATGTACTAATGTTTGTTACACACCAGCGAGTGCAACGCGTTTTGCGGGAATAAAAAGGGTGGGACAGCGGTTGCTTTCTGATTTTATTTATTGCTGTACGAAAGAGCAGATCTAAAACCTTCTTGGCTTGTTTGGTACGTAGTATAATGGTCTGAAAACATCCATTAGCACAAGCTCCGCTTAACTTTTACACCCCTGATATGATGTGCTTGCGAAACGAACCCGAGTCCAGTTGTACATTGTACCCGATTCGTCAACTTTTTGATGAGAAGTTTATCGTTTTTAATATCGCAGGTGTCTTAGAATGTTCCTTTTTCGCGTACCATTCATCGATAGAAATCGTAGATAATGGAATTGTTATTTTAAATGAACTAAAATGAAAAAAAAATTCCTCGCCTATCAAGTCGAATCGGCGGATCAAATAACATCGTCATTTCTTCATTAATAAATTTAATTAAATCTTTTTCCAGCACCCGGTACACATTTGACACGATGATGTGAATTTTGAATTCCGTCGTCAGAAAGTTTTCATATTGGTATCGTTTTAATACGACACCGTGACTTTTCAGTTTTAAAAGCTTTTTAGACGAGTGTCGGAAAATTATGTGCTTCGATTTTTGTCATCACGTGCGTGGAATTTCGAAATCGAATGAAAATTCTCTTGCTTACTATCCAGCTAAGTATTTGGATTACGTCTTATACTTGTATCACATATTTTCAATTTTTTATCAGCTGGATTTAAAAGAAAATTCGCAAATTAAAACGATATGAAAAAAGTTAATATTATAATGATCACCAAAACATTAATATTCTTGTATGTTCGAAATTGTAACACATTTTTCAGTATTTCATTAAAAAAATTATAAAATCTAAATTATTAAATTTTATATTCTAAAGGTTTTATATTTGGATTTGAAGTCCATTTCCAGCAAAATTCATAATGGAATATGGAAATCATTTACTTAATGTATCCACGGTGAAAACGCCAAAATACAGAGTAAGAATAACGCTGCGTAGTTCATGTATAACTTTAAACCACAACAACGTATGGTTGCTTACATTTTTTTAATGCACTTTTTTTCGATAGTTTTTCTAATTTTATATTTCTTTCTTTCAATAAGTACTTACCTGTGTGGATTTACGAGTCAATTAATTTCTTCGTATCAAAACATTCTATTTGTGTCATTCTGTTTTTGGATCTTTATTAGCTTTAATTTATATTTAATGAAATTTGTATTCTCTTTTAATATGTATTTTTATTTTAAAACTTATTTTTAGTAACAGTTGTGATAATTTTTGTTTTTAATTTTTGTAATAATAATGATTGATTTCATTTTTATTGCTTATTTTTATTTTTTCGAATTTCGGTACATCATTAATCAATTTTATATTTTGTTTTTTTGAATGTTCAAAAATTTTGCATTATTAATAAATTTTGAACTTGAATCTTCTGAAATAAAAAATGCCTTAAACAACAATTATATCAACTAAATTCAATTTTTACATTTTATAATGTCCATATAATTTAATCTTAACTCAAAACAACATTGAATATCTTTTTCCTATTTAAATTTGATAGAAACATTATCATAATGTTATTTGTAATAATCTATAATATACCTAAAATATATTTACTATTTACAATTATTTTTTTAAATTTTAGGATTTCCTTTCTTTTATTGATCATTATTAATTATCATTTTTTACCAGAAGTTGTTTCATTTCAATTTTTTTTTTGCCATTTATCAGTGAAAAATATTTTTTCATTACTTTTGTTTTATTTTTCTGTATTTATTGACTTCGCTTTTTCTTTTTTCACTCATTTTTTTTTTTTTTGAATTCAATTTTGTGATGAATTGTTGATTTTATTAACTTTTCAATTTTTTTGTGGTTCCTATTATTATAAATGCTATACACTTTTTTCAAAAATTAAATGTAGTATTAAATGTATTTCGATTATGAGCCGTATATAATTATTATTACTTCAAATTTTCAAGAAGTATTTTTTCTACTCAGCAAGTAGACTGGGAAGCAAATCTGTAAAACTATTTATTAATGAACTGTGCGGTTTCTTTTTGTTTGTTTTATTCATTCATTAATTTCTGTTTGTTTCCGTTAGTTTGAGTGTTCGCTTGGTTATTATATTTCATTTATTTATTTATTTATTTATTTATTTATTTATTTATTCATTTATTTATTTATTCGCTTATTCACTTATTTAATTTGTTTGTATTCATTTGTCAGTTTGTTCGTTTATTCATTCATTTGTTCACCAGCATTTCTTGATGTAATTTTTTTCGATTTGTTTGTTTGTTTGTTTGTTTACTTGCTTCTTTGCTTGCTTATTTCTTCATTCATTCATTCGTTTGTTTGTTTGTTTGTTCGTTCGTTTTCGTTCTTTCTTTCGTTAAATGTTTAATCAGACAGTTTTTATTTGTTTTTTCTTTGTTTCTTCGTTTACTTATTTGATGCGTAGGTTATTAGTTTGTTCGTTCTTTCATTAATTTGTTTATTGATTAATTCATTTATTTTATTGTTCTTTCAATTGTTTGAGCATTTGCTTGATCACTAAATTACAGTATATTAGTTAGTTTATTTATTGTTTGTTTGTTTGTTTGTTTTGTTTGTTTGTTTGTTTGTTTCCTTCCTTCCTTCCTTCTTTCTTTCTTTCTTTCTTTCTTTCTTTATAATGGCTTGTTTTTTGTATCATTCGTTTGTTTTCTTATCTTTATTCTACTTATTCATTTTTTAATTCAGATCATTAGGTAGTTTGCTTATATGTTTGTTTATTTTTGCGTTAATTCGTTCGTTTGTTTATTTGTTCGTTCGTTTGTTAATTTGTTCGTTCAGTAGATTGTGTTTAAACCCTTGTTTTTCTCGGCAATCTTTGAGTAATTTTTGTAACAACATTATACTTTTGATTTTCTCTATAATAGTATTGTTGGCTTTTTATTTCAATAATTATCTTGTAAAAATTCTAATGAAGACTTCCCTTAAATTCTTGACATAATTTGAGAATCACTAAAGACTTTATCATCGTTTAAAGAAATGTGTACATCCTGTGCAATACCATTAATACCGGACATTTATCATACTCTAAGACGGCTTGATGCAGTGACTCGGCATCACAGAGAGGAAGATATCAATAAACTGTATGGTTCGGCTCGATGGGAAAAAGTACTAGGTATTATGTTGTATTAATTTAATGAACTCAGCGACGAGAATTAAATTCAATTGATTATCTAATACTTTTGCTGAAGACAATTATATACCATTAGAGACGTTTGAATTCTTCATCTGACGCCAAGTAGCTTAATCTTAATCTGATATTTCTATTCTCACGCGAAGTGCAAATTGTACGAGGATTTTGCGGTTCATTTTCAGGCATTTGGAACGTGTAATTGTAGAATTTACATCGAACGTGGCGGCGCAATGAAAAGTAAAACGTGTTTTGTAGGCACTTCACACCCTCGATCTAAAATCCCGAATGCTCGATATACATCCGCGTCAGACGATGCTTTCAGTTGATTAATTTTCTTCGAGCGTAATCAGTCTTTTTACGCGATTCGAATGGAAGCCATACAATCATTCAAAGGTATCATTCGTGCATTGTTGACGCGGTACTCTTTTATTTATGGAAATCGCACAAAGCTGCCGGTTGAAAGCGGGTAATTTGAAAATATTATGAGATAGGAATTTCGCGAGCGCCTAACAAAACACATCCAATTTACACCTTTAATCTCTTCTTTACAAACAAGTTCGAATCGCGTTAAATGCGCCGCAGAAACGGGTGGAAGTGAAAAAACGCTGTATACGATAGAAAAACGATTTCACGCTCGGCGCGCTCTCAATACGAAGTTGAAAAGTGTTAATAAACAATCGCGTTGTACAAATGGAGGCGAGATTCTTTAATTCAGTTCGCTTTGATGTGAAGGCCTGCTCGAAAAACTTCTCAGTCGTTGCCGCTGCATCCTAAATATATCTCGATTTAATTTTAAAACGGAGGTGTTCGCTTACACCCTTTTTCTTACGCCGTAAGGAAACCTAAAGGCGAAGTTAGAACCGAAGTTTGTTTATAATTAAAGTTGCGGCGTTTATGTATGTCAGACATGAACATACCTTGTTGTTAAAAACATCGTAGAAATAGTGCAATAAGGTTGTCGACCGAATTTTAAATATCCCATTGGGATAATTCAACGTACCGTAAACTTTCCCTCCTCGAATCGACGTATGAAACGTATAAATTAATTTTAATACGCCGAACGGCCCTTTTTCCGCGAAATATTTTCTATATCGAGGAAAGAATTCATTCGTTCTATGGCGCTGTACCTCAGTCGTATAATTTTGATCGTGGAAAAAATACTCATTTTTGCACTCGTTGGCACGAAAATAGTGAATCTTAAGTCTGGTAATTTATAATTCGTTCTGTTATAAAAATCAACCCTAAATCAACATTATACTGCAATAGTTAATTTAAACGGTTCGGTATAATTAGCCTAAAGAACCACTCGCATAAGTCGCAGATGTCATTCCTCCATCCTCCTTCACAATTCTAACGATAAGATTAAAAATTAATAAAAATTTCCCACTTAGTTCGATCGCACGCGAATTTCAACCGTTCGTGTTTACACAATTGGGTTATTTATAAATCCAGCCTGTCTACGTTTTTATGTCTTACCGCATTTGAGCCACTAATATTTTGTCTGCGTGTTTTAATAGCCCGTTCAAATATAAAACCCTTTTAACAGCGGTGCAAAAGTACCAGCCGAAGGCGAGTCTTTAATTTGGCAATTAACGCGGAGTTTAAATGAGCGAGAATCCTTTTCTTTGCTAAGTTTGAGTGGTGGAAAAAATTATACTTGAATTGAAGAGATCAACAGAACTCGAAAGTAAAACTTTCAAAAAATTATATGATTGAAAAATCTATTTTTCCCATTTTCATGTGTGCTAAAAATAAAAAAAACTTCTGATGGACTTCAGGAAGAAATTCATTTCGTAAAGTTTCCTAAAGTGAATAAATATGTAGGATGGGCCGAATTTCTTTTTTTTTCAAAAATTTAGAGGGTAGTAGTCACAACAACAGCCCAATGGCTTCATAAGAGCGCATTGAGAATTTCATCAATTTATAAATCCTCCAAAGTGAAGTCCAAGTTTTAAAAATTTTTCAAAAAAAACAAAAAACAAAACAAATTATCTGGATAGCCCTCCATCATATAAAAATTATAACTCATAAAAAATCTTTAACTCGGAGGTAAAGTAGTTTTACAGTTTCATCATAGATAGCGTTAACCAGAACTAGAAGTAAGCTAGGGATGACGTCGCAGGAAGGGGAAAAATATGTTAAAGCGCTATCTCTGAACCAGCTCTATCAACACCAAATTTCTGGCTCCTTTTTTACAAAAATAATTATAAGCGATAAATGTTTATATAGCAGCGTACCAAAGTTGATTGATCTATAACAGGTTAAACCATTTCGGCTGGCCACCAAGAAATTTCAAGAAATACCATTGCCAAATCAACAGAATGATATTAAAAATATTGATTTGAATTAAGAATTTTAATTTTTTAAAATTAAATTCATTTACTGGAACTTTTTCGGATATGAAATTACTAAAAATATTGGATAAGAAATTTTCTTTTTACGGATAAATTATCAGATTCAGAACTAGAAGCCTTCAAAATAGTTTTTAGATTTGGTTGCTAATTTTTGATTTGCAGTTTTTTTTAATTTTTTTTATTGCATTATTTTATTTTAGTGATTCCCTTTCAATACTTTCTATTCAGTCTTAAAAAAAAAAAAAGCTTAAAAAAATCATTCGACCCTCCATGTATTTCATTATCAGTTTATCACTCATCATTTTATTTTTGTTATCATTCCTCTAAAATAATTCTAAAACAAGCTTTCAAACAATGCTATACTTAGTATAGTCTATACAATAATGAAATAATTATACAATACTGGAGGTCGATTCCTGAAAATCGTAATCTGCGTAACGTGCGTATTTGACGTAATCTCAAATGACAAACTTATCGGCGTAAACGGCGTAAACGGCGTAATCAATAGGGGTCATTCTTGAATTATTGCGTAATTGAGGTAATTTTTATATTGCATGATAGGTTATATGTTGGAAGTCCAAAAAAAATTTATTCTGTTCGCGGTTTTTGTCCGTTTTTTACATTATTTTTAATGAAATAGTACCTCGGATGGTGATTCTCATTTGGGTAATTCTCTGAAAATGTCCATATTTCGATGTCTTTATTTTTCTGAAAAAAAAAGTTGATATTGGGAATTTTTTTGATTGGGATAGTGAGTATATGTGTCCTTGATGTCATTTATGCCATTCGGCTCAAGTCATGTCTCCCTGGGGGGTAGGGGGACTTTTTGAAATTTTATTACCCACAACCTAAGAACTTCTTAGGCCGTGGCTGTTGATTCTCGATTTTGTGGCTTATTGTAACTCAGCCGTAAGATGTCCTAGGAACTTGAAACAAAAAGGATATCGAAGATTAGTAAGTACATATAATATTCACCTATTCAATATTCTCTTAAACTGACTGTTAGGAGCTCCTTAGTAAATTTTTGGCGAATTCTCTCAGGTCGTGGCTGGTTGGTTTTAATCTTGAGCCGTGGCGAAGTGTCTTTTTATGACCATGGCCTAAGAACTAGTGTCTTTTTTCGAGAGACAGCCATTAACACCTAAATTAATAACATCTTTGTTAGTGTATCCCCATTAAAATTGATTTAGAATGGCAAAAAGACACTAATTCCTAGGCCGTGGTCGTAAAAAAAAACACTTCGCCACGGCCTAAGATGAAAACCAACCAGCCACGGCCTAAGAGAATTCGCCAAAAATTTATTAAGGAGCTTCTAACAGTTAATTTAAGAGAATATTGAATAGGTGAATATTATATGTACTTACTAATCTTCGATATCCCTTTTGTTCCAGGTTCCTAGGACATTTGATGGCTGAGTTAGAATAAGCCACGGCCTAATACCACAAAAACCGGGAATCAACAATTTTTACGAATTTTGCTTTCCGACTGTGATAAATAAATGACATTTCACATTTCGAATGCTGGCAGTGTATTCTCATGATGTCAAGGAAGCATTGTAACCGCAAAGAAAAACGAATTATAAAATCATTGCCGCAGGAGAAGCAAACAAAAAACGCCACGGCCTAGGAGTGTATAAACCATTTACAGGTCTTTGAACCTTCCTGGAGGTCAAGCAGGGAAACTTTGGACATCATTTTGAGCGTTAACATACACACTCAACTATCCTGAGCAACTTTGCTAAGTTTTTCCTCAAAAAAATATTAATTTAATATCATTTATGTGACATTGAAAATTCAAAACGTGACCATTTACATGCCACGGCCTTGGAACTTTTGACCTTTGGGTTGAAAAAAACCCCATTTAGGGGGGGTGGAGGACAATTTCAATCGATGGGAAAGTTAGAGGAGATACTCATATAAATATAGAAAAAAAAAAATTAAATTGTAGCGTAATTCTTCAAAAAAAACATCGATTACAGAAATATGGACATTTTCAGAGAATTACCCATTTGTTTTTCATGTTTCGTAAAACATAAATCTTCAAGTCAAGAATTTGTTTTTTTTTTTTCACTTTTTTCATAATGGAGCCAATGCAGCTTCCCAAAAAAAAAAAAAAGGCCAATGGAATGCAACGCGAGTTTTTCATCCAATTCATGGAGAGAAATCCGCAACTAATATCTAAAAAATTCGAAAGTAATTTTTACATGTTTAAAGGATACTTCATGTATTTCTTTAATTTTCTTTATAATTTTTTTTTTTATTTCTTTATTTAAATGATGAAAATTTAACCATTTACTGAAAATTATCATTATTTCCCTTCAATCAACAATACCATTATCATATCAACACATCGGCGAGGTACCATCTCCTTTGCAATACGCTCATTACGCGGATTACGCCACGTTTTAGGAGGCGTAATCTTCACGCTGGTTGTGCCATACTACGCTCGTTACGCTTTTTAGGAATAACCTCGCCGTACTCCGATTACGCCGAACGCGCGTGTTACGCCAATTAAGATTTTCAGGAATCGACTCCTTGAGAACAACAACCAATGAAAATAAAAAATATTTGGTTCTGAATGACGTCAGTATGAGCAGCTATGTAAATGTTCACGAGGACGACGAGTACTTATAATTTTTGCGGTGTAAGAAGGGAGCTTCGAGTATTAATATAATAATTTATAGTAATATGGAGAGATAAAAGCCATACTCTTAGCATTACGCATCAAGGGACCTGATAGAGGGCGCTATATCAGATGCGAATTGTGTACTTGATGTGCACCAACTTCCCTTTACTAGAAGCGGATGGAAACGGAAAGTGCTCATTGGTACTGATTCAATACTCCTCTTTCCCCACTAATTTCTAACGTCATGGGAAAGGCTATTTCCACCCAGGTTCTCGACTCTCTATGGTAAATATCGTTCTTTTACAACGATTCTTGTATCACTGTCTGTCGCGAGAGCGCGCTGTATGTGAGAAGGTTCGATGAATCTTGATCTGTGAAAAGACGAAATAATTGTACTTTGGAATTTATGTAGAATTTTTATGAAAAATAGAAAAATCCAAAAGTTTAAAAAGAACTTCATTTTCTTTCAAGTTAATTACAAATTACATTCCGTTAAGCTTCGAATAGCGGAAACACTGTCCCCCTACTGAAAGACGTGTCGTAAATTACCGGTATGGTGGTGACAATAATAAAACAAATAGCATATTGATTAATTATCAGTAATTAGCTATAATGAGCATCCAAGATCCTTCAATCTTAAAAAATAAAAAAAAAAACCAAACCATTTAACAATTAATTTTATTAGATAATTAATAATAATTATAGTATATTATTATTTAATAAGTTTACTTTGAACGTTAACTATTACATTTTTGTTTCTAGATAGCATAAGCGTATATGTATACGTACGTATTACATACTGTGCGCGCAAGTAATTACTTACACACCAGGGCAAAAATGTTCAAAAACTCATTCATGCAATTTTGAAATAAATGTTATAACAGGAAATTCTAGGTTTATTTATATTTTTAATTAATTTTGTAACATACTTAACAGGGCTGTTAACTTAAACGTATATTAGTTAAATTCAGTTAAAGTTTTAGTCTTTCAAAACAAAAATAAGAGTTAAAGTTGGCAGTTTTATTCTTTTCACTTAAAGTTTAAGTTATAGTTAAAGTTGAAGTAAACTAGTTTTAACTTCAATAAAATAAAAGTTTAGAGTTAAGGTTAAAGTTAAATTCTTCTTTATAGTTAAAAAAGTTAAAGTTAAAGTTAGTTAAAGTTTAATTCTTCTTTTAAAATACTTGAAGAAGTTGAAGTTAGAATGAAATAATGTAGTTACCGATTATATCATATCTGCTTTTTATGTATGATGAAAAGATGAAATAAGACATAAGAGTTTCCAAATTCAATAAATTAAGCGTTTTCAAAAATATAAAATGAATTTAATTTAAAATTTCACATTTAAAATTTTAATTTTCAAAACTACTTAATATAATTATTTCGCAGTAACAAAAGATCATTAATAATAGAAAATAAACTCTTTGAGACTGCATTGCAAAGGGTCTAAAATGAACCTCAAGTCGCTGAATGTTCGTTCAACGTTGGAAAATTGGAAATTAGCTTGAGACTTTAACCAAAACGATTTTTTTTAAGTTTGAAGTTAAAGTTTAATTCAGTTTCAGGGACTGAAAATATTAGTTTAAGTTTTATTCAGTTACACATATTGGGATTTATAGTTATAGTTAAATTCAGTTTTATTCTTAATACGTGAAAATACGAGTCAGTTTGAGTTAAGGTTAAGAGTTTTAGTTATTGTTAACAGCCCTGATACTTAAATTAGAAACAGGGATAAAAGACTATTTCAAAACGTGTGATACTATTTTCTAAATTTTGAAAAACTAGTTTTAATACATTTTTGCACTGGTGTGTAAGTAATCATTTGCGCGCACGGTACTTCCAGTTTAGTTTTTAAGCGTACCAATTTTTTTCAGTGTTGTAGGAACGAACATAAGTCTGTTCTTGTTCCTGTTCTTGTTCCTGGAAAGACCCAGTCATTTGATCCTGTTCCTAACTCGTTCTTATTCTCAATGTTTTAACTGTTCTTGTTCCGTTCTTCATTCTTTTAATTCTTTACAATGTTGTTCTCGTTCTGTTCTTTGTTCTTTCAATCCTTTATGGTCTCGTTCTTGTTCGTTCTTCGTTCTGTTCTCGTTCTTCAACTTTTTCTTTTGTTCTTTCTTTTTTTTTTGATAACGTGTTTACAGTTTATGTTGTTGTTGAAATTGAAAATTAATTAATTGAAGCTAATTAATAAATAAATTAAAAAAAAAGGATTTATATGGGTATACGCAGCATTTGTCCGCTTTTAGAAGTTTTTTATTTTCTCTTTCCCCTCATGATATCTATTAATTTTGTGATGAATCATTAACTTTCAAAAGAACGAAGAACAACCCTAAATGACATCCGTTCTTGTTTTTGTTCTCGTTCCTCAGCATTTTACATTACTTGGTTCTCGTTTCGTTCTTTGATCTTTCAGTTTGAAAATATTCTGTTCTCGTTCTGTTCTTTGTTCTTCATACATATCAGTTTTATGTTCTCGTTCTTGGTTCTGTTCCTCAGGAACAATGAAAATTTTCTGTTCTTGTTGTTCTTCGTTCTCGTTCTTGGGTTTGTTCCTACAACACTGATTTTTTTCATGTAGACTTATACTTACGAATTATTTTCTGAAATTTTTAATGAATACAAGCAAAAAGTAGTGGGCATTTGTAAATATGAATGTTCAAGTTTGAATAAATTGTTGCTCAGCGTTATTCCCAGGGCTCTTAACAATAACTAAAACTCCTAACTTTAACTCAAATTGACTCGTATTTTCACGTATTAAGAATATAACTGAATTTAACTATAACTATAAATCCCAATAATATGTGTAACTGAATAATATTTTCAGTCCCTAAAACTAAATCAAACTTTAACTTAAACTTAAAAAAGAATCGTTTTGGTTAAAGTCTCAAGCCAATTTCTAGTTTTCCATTATTTTGAACGAACATTCAGCAACTTGAGGTTCATTTTAGACCCTTTACGATGCAGTCTCAAACTCTCAAAGGGTCTATTATTAATGATCTTTTGTTACTGTGAAATAATTATAAGTGGTTTTGAAAATTAAAATTTTAAATATGAAAAATTTTTAATTAAATTCATTTTATATTTTTGTGAACCCTTGATTTATTTAATTTGGAAACTCTTATGTCTTATTTCATCTTTTCATCGTACATAAAAAGCGAATATGATATAATTGGTAACTACATTATTTCATTATAACTTTAACTATAACTTAAACTTTAAGCGAAAAGAATAAAACTGCAAACTTTAACTCTTATTTTTGTTTTGAAAGACTAAAACTTTAACTGAATTTAACTAATATACGTTTAAGTTAACAGCCCTGGACTTATTCCTGGTATTCAGTGTTGTCAAAGTTCACGAACGTTTAGAGAATGAACGTGAACGCGTTCGCGAACGAGCCACATTTTCGTGAACGTGAACTGAACGCGTTCATTTCATCATGAACGTGAACTGAACGCGTTCATGCACAGAAAATTGAACGTTCACCACAGATTTTTAGGGCTATGAAGCTAGAACAAAATCGCAGGAACAGGAATAAGTTTGCTCTTGTTTTGTGTCGTGTTGCGTGTCAATGTGCGATTATTCTATTCTCATTTCTGGTTTCCATTGTTTTTCGCATTTTTTTCGCGATTTCCGGACAGCAGTTTGTCAAAGATCGTGAACGTTTAGAGAATGAACGTGAACGCGTTCGCGAACGAGCCACATTTTCGTGAACGTGAACTGAACGCGTTCATTTGCTTGTGAACGTGAACTGAACGCGTTCATTTTTCAACGAACGTGAACTGAACGCGTTCATTTTTTTCGTGAACTTTGACAACACTGCTGGTATTTTACGCTTTGGTAATTCACTGACTTGTTGTTGTGTTACAAATCAGTGAATAGTTCGTTCTTAGTCACGAACCTGGGTAGAAATAGCCTTTCCCTAACGTCATATGGCAAACCTGAAAACGCGTCGCAACGTACAATTTTGCAATTTATTGTACCCTAAGTGCACAACTCATAGTTGGCGCTGCGCTATATCTATCAAAACCCTGATGGAACTACACTTTCATCTCTCCGTATTACTATATTAATACTCAAAGGAAGGGAGACCAATTTTATCAATAATTATGAAGACTGATGCCCTTTTGGCTGTTGATACATATTATCAACCCACAGTAGGGCATCTCTAACCCAGGTATGGAAATACGCCATCTTTGGTTATCGATATTACCACAAGAAGAGAAGTACGACAAATTATGGCTTACCTAAGATAGTGTAAAAATTTTATTTTGGTGTAAATTAAGGAAATTATTTTGATAATATTTCAAAACATTGAAGTCTTATGCGAAAAATACGATCATTTTATGTTATAAGGTTAATTTGAAAATTTCACCATCCATAACCTAATAACCAAAAATGGCGTATTTCCATACCCATGTTATAGTGCCTTAACCCACAGTTGCTCATATTGATGTCATCAGTGAACAATGCACTTGAAAAAATAAAGTTGAAATTTTTGACGCCATCTCATATGATGTAACCTGTTATAGTTGAATTAACTTTGCCAGTGGACTATCTGTGTGTGGTTCATCTATGACAATAGCGTGTTATGAATACTCAAGATAAACAAAACAAACTCTTTAGAAGAAAGTAAAATTTAATTTACAAAATGAGTCATTATGCTGCGGTAATGCTGTATTCAGATTAAATAAAAATGATTTAGGCATATGTCTGAATTAATCTTTAGTGTCACATATTTAAGTTATAGAACAAAATTCGTCTTCATTTGATACGTTGAGGCATAAAGTCTTCCTACCTATTGCTTATTATTTTTGCTAGGATATACGTGAACAGCTTCAGGTACACGTTCCTTGACTACTTTCACTGCGTCGTTATTTCTGTAAAAATAAATCAAATAATTAAATTTTTATCCAATGGCCATGGTTTAAAATTATATTTTTCTTTTGAAAACTAGGTTTCCTCATTCTTATCTGATTACATGTTTGATAGGATGAATCAAAAGTTGATTTTTTTCGAAATTGGTAATATTGGTCTTTTGAAAGTTTTCACATGATCGAGAAACATGGAGTAAAAAATGTTTAAATTTGTTACTATCTTAAATTTCAACATTCCCCAACTCCTTTAGAAATTTTAATGTATAGGTAAAATCTCCATTTTGAAAATTGATAAGTTGAGGCTTCCGGAGTTTGGCAGATTAAAAAATCTACCTAAAATTAAATTTTTAATACTGCTGTAAATTTCAAAGTTTATAGTGGTATGTTGAAATACTCTAAATTTTGAACAATTTGGTAAAATACCAAATTTCCTGGATTAGAGCTTTCAAGAGCTCTCGATCTATTAAAAAACGCAGTTCATCAATTTTGAAATCCCATGTATTGAAATTTTTGAAAGCGGAAAAGTGAAATTTCGACGTATTGCAAAATTCATTTTCTTCACGACTAAGGGTTGCCGTAATGACACCAAAGCTTGAAAATTTTGCGGCTATTAAAAGATTTCAAAATTTGAGTTTTGAGCAATTTGAAATTTTTAGCATTTAAGTATATATGGCTTGTACACAGTTACACAGATCCCTAAAAACTTAAAAAATTGTTGGTTATAATTTTCTCAATTTTCAGTGGGTTTACCACGGACGTTAACTATAATACCTGGATATTTGGCTGCGTGTAAATAAAACGGCTCTGAAATAGAAATATAAGCCACCACCACCGCAACGTTTTGCCATCAGCCAGATATCCAGATATTATAGTTAACGTCCGTGGGGTTTACTTTCTTTCCAAATTCATTCAAAATGTTGGTATTTCACATTTATGTTCATCAATTAATATGTATCATATGTACTATGTAGACTTACTTATTTTTGTTTCCTTTATTATGGACACGGTAAATGTATTCATTTATTTTTGACGGAGCCTCTGTGGTACTATTATAGACTGTAGACATAGTAGAATTCAAATTTGGCTGATAAGTATAATTTGGTACTGCAGTTGTGTTGCTTGAAGAAGAAGATGGACTAGTAGCGTTGTAGTATGATGGTACTCCAGTTGTGTTGCTTGAAGAGGAAGATCTACGAGTAGGGTTGTAGTATGATGGTACTATAGTTGTGTAGCCTGAAGAAGATGGACTAGTAGAGTTGTAGTATGATGGCTCTGTAGCTCTATAGCCTGAAGACGAAGACGTATCATTTGCGTTCGAACCATCGTATGGGCTGGTAGTGCCATTGTATGAACTGGTAGAACCTTCATAGTTAGGGGTAGGAGAAGCATGAGAAGGGTAAGAACTTGGTACCTCAGTAGTAGCATAATTATATGGATTTCTTTTCGCATAAAATCTTTGTTTTCGAATAGCACGACATTCCACTGCATGTAAACATAGAAGCGCTACTAGCACTGCGGAGGAAATTAATTTAACACTGGTGTACATTGTGAAACTTAGTGATACTGAATGATCACAGTGTGGACGATTATTATTTTACATTAAGCTACTTGTTGAAGTAAACTCGTATATTTATAAGATATATTTCAAATAGGTAGAGATCTCAAGTACTATCAAGTACTATATGAAACTTATTCATGCCATGTGATTTATTCTCTTGATGAATCATTCAAAACCAAATAAACTTGAAATTTTAATTTTAAATCAGTCTTGTGTATTACGTAAGTATACATAATGAAATCATTTTGAAATAAACACTTGAACTATTCCAATATATCGATGAAAACTGAAATCTGCCTATGAAGTAGTTTCTTTTACACGACGAAAAAAATCAAGCTCGGCGATACATAAGACTTCCATTGCGATATGGAAATAATGTACTCGAAAATTGAAGTAAATACTTATTCATCAAATGCGTTAGCATAATGCAAAGCTTTTTGTAGTCATTAATTTCTAAGTAACGATAAAAGCTGACTCATGTACTTACTTGCTGTTATCTTGGAAGTAATATTGGTAATTAAATATATGAAAGTTGAGCTACACTTGTGAAATCATCGCAGGTTTCATTTAGTTTCTTTATTTTTCTAGACATTTTGAAATTTCGTGAAAAATTGTGCAATACGACAATATGTGGTTTGAAAAAATTACAGAAATTTAGACCTCAAGTCACAACTTATGTCACCATCAGTGGTGTAGCCAGCTAGTTTGGTGTCTTGGCCTTTTCCAAAAATTTTCGATTTATTCTTATAATTTATTCAATCAAACCGAGATATAGATGTAATATACCTTTTAGGTATCTTCAGTAATTATGTGAACTCATATTTCTGAAATTTGTACTATTTAAGGCTCGTCAAGCTTTCCTAAAAATTTCAACCATTCCCAATTATCTTGAATTCATTTTTATCCAAATTCAAAGAGCCATATTCTAGTCTACAACTCCTCTACATACGAAGTTTGAACTTTTAAAATGATTTTGGTGATGAGGCTATGGAAGATTCGAGAAATTATGCGACTCAAAAAGTCCATACCTCCTCAAGAATTTTTTTTTTGCTCCAACTCCATTCCAAATTCACTTGAAAAGTTGAAGTATGGGTATGTGCTGGTGGACTTCAAGCACTCTTCTTCCGTATGAGACCGCAAACACAAATTTTGAGATATTCACTCCTGCACCACTCTCTTTAATTTACAACTGATTAGATTGTGGGGAGGTCATCGCATGCAATAAAGTGTGATTTAACCTAAGATCACATTTTCCAGCTACAGTATGATTATTTGAGTAGAATTTGATGAAAAAACTTGAAGCTTTGAGGAGATTAGACTTTCACAGGTAACTGCTGATTAGATTTTGAAGTTCATCCATGTTGAGGTAGCATAATTTAAGAATATTTTTTTTCGAACACGTGAAAAATTATAAAACAGTTTGATGTTTGGAAGAGTGCACATTGCTCAAGTTTTAGAATCTCATTAGTCAATACATGATTAGATTTTTTAGTTGAGAAAATGAAAAGTAATGTGACGTGATGTTGTCTAATTTTTTAAATAATTTTATATGAAGAAATGTGAGATAAGGTAATTGGATGTTTTTTTATTTGTGAACATTTTTTTTTTCAAATTGTGCGAAAGAGTAAAATCCATTCAAAAGATATTTCAGTATCGTGTTTGTTTGTTTTGTTGTTGTTGTTGTTGTTGTTGTTTTTATTCATTAATTTAAAACTTTTTTTTTTTAATTTTAATCATATTTAAAAACATTGTTAAATACCCACATTTCCAACATTTATTGCTCTACGCTCTTGGTAGATGTCAAATTATTTGTGTCTCAAACTAATTTTTTGACATTTCCCCTTTGCTTTATTTTTACATTTTTTTTAATATATTTTTTTGAACTTTTTGTTTTTTTGTTTTTTTGATTTTTTTCTTTTTTTGATTTTTTTTTGGTTTTTGAATTTTTTTTGATTTGTTAATTTTTTTAAATTGTTTTTAATAAAATTTTGATGATGAAGTAATAATCATTTTTTTTTATAGCAAAAAAAATAGTTTCTCTAAGCCTTTTCAAAATGCTTAGACAAAGGGCCACTTTTCCTCCTTGCTTCCCTCTCCCCCTCTCTCTCTCTCCCACTCTTTCACTCACTTTCTGTGGTTTGCATTCTGAATAAAATTTCTAGCTCTTTGTGAGAAGTATACTAGGCTCGAAATTATCTAATTTCAAAAAAAAATAATACTTTATTATGCAATTTTATCGAAATAGAAAAATAGATTGTATGCGTATGAAGCAAGGGCGTACCGAGGACCTACTTCAGGGGGGGGGAGAAAACCAAAAATTGCCAGACTTTTTTTTTTTTTTGCTCCACGAAAATAAGATGTTAAATACGATGTCACAGTCTTGTTAGTCTTCCAAAAATTTAAAAATAGCTGTAATAATACTGCGCAAGTGGTCAAATTTACCAACTTTCCAAAAGCCAAGGGGGGAAGTTCCCACCTCCCCCTTTTGGTACGTCCCTGGTATGAAGCTTTGTTTAATATAACTTTTACCTACATAAAAAACAATTTTATTTCAAATAGTGAGCAAATTTAACAAACCATGAAAAAATAATCAGCCATTTTTGTCGTATTCGAGGAGATCTTGAAAAGATTATGTAATTATAGACCTAGTGTCTATACATTATTAAAAAAAAAGTATTTTATTTTTTCAGTTTCAAAACTTTCATTTGAACTTTCAAAAACAGTAATGACAACGATAAATATTCGAAAAGAATGCAGACTATAAAAAACGATAATTCCACGCATCGATGGTGTATCGAATTTGTTTTCAAATTGATAACAATGCTGTTAGGAATAAATTTGCTTCCTTTCCATCCACATTTATCGATATAAGTCTCCGAATGTAAAAAATTATTGAAGAATTAAAATGTCACAAAATAACTCTCTTCATTGTCAGCTATGCAGTGGAATAAGCGTAAATGCCATAAGTCACATATCTCTGAACTTCTATCACGATACTTGAAAACCTCTATAAGATACCATTCGACGACACCCTGACTCGCATTCGAGTTTAAGCTACGAATATTAGATTGAAGTAAAACTCGACGTGAACGTGCTCTTTCGAACATTTCTGCATGAATTGCTCCAGAGATGAGTATATGACCTGAAAAAGTATTAGCTGGTACTTTGGCAGTTCATCTACGTATTAAAGTGTACCCGTACCATTATACGAGTTTATGTGAGACGAAAGTTACGAAGTAAACTTGTAAAAGGTACAACACATTCAGGTTAATGTAAAAATCCTCCGTACCTTTGCAAAGTTCGCAGTTAAATTAGCTCTAGCTTAGTTGAAAAACTATCAAGGTTGTTTTCCACAATGATGCCAGTACAGCGAAATCATATACGAGAAAACGTATCGACCTCATAGGCGAGACAACCCTTTCGATTCTGATACGTGCGAAGTAATCTCTATAAGCGAAATTCGATCGTCTACCTACTATTTAAATAAACGAGCGTAGTACGAAACGACGAAATCGTTAAAATCCGATTAACAAGCGTTAAAGTGTAAAATTGAAGCTAGAAGTGGTAATAAAAAAATTACCCTCAGCGTTTGAGGGTAACGCGCGCGCGGTAAAAACAAAATACATTAGTCAATTATGACACAGTAGGCGCCAACGTCGTGAATTTTTTAACGCTCGTTATGAAATCTCATTTGAATTTAATTTCATGGTTTAAGAGTCGCCAACCTTTTCTCTTATTTTTTTCCACCAAAGCGCCTCGTATCGACACGAAAATTTTAAATCCTATTACCGACTTAATCAAAATCCCTAAATGGGTACCGTTCGAGTGATTCGAAGCGTATATCGTAACGATGACGTTGATATAGGCGATCGGATTTCGCAACGACCGTTTTGACGATATTTTGGCTTTCTTTTATACATTTTATGATACCTTAACGGCCGTTATATGTGAAGTATGTATAGAAGATGTTACCGTTCTTCGCGATATTATGATTCTCGTTCGTAAAGTAAATGGCGGAAATTTTGGCTTAAATTCAGAACTCATCGAGTTGGAAAATGAATTCTAAAAAGAAACTTAACTATGTTTTTTATTATACGTTTATGGCCGACCGTTGATAGTTCGCCTCGAGGTGCGTTACCGTGTACGTGATATCGGACTAGTTTTGGCAATAATCGTCCGACTAAAGGAAATATACAACCATTTCGAACCGGATGATTTTTCGATATCATTTCTATACCGAGAGCTTTCCTTATGCATGAATGGTCTGATAATTTGAACTTTATTTAAACTGTCATCCTTTTTGGTTCTTGAAGCAGAATCTGCGAAGGTAAAAACTTCTCATGATTTGAAATTCAGTTAGCTTGCATAGTTGGAGCTGCATAGTTCAACATTTACATTAAACGTAAAGTATTTCATAGAAGCGGTATAGTTGGATCAGCATTAGCAATAGCATGGATTAGCATAAAATAGCATAAGTAACTAGGTTATCTAGCTTAGCATAACAGCATAGTTAACCTAAGTTATCAAGTAGTTTAGCATTACTTTGTGTAAATAACTTTGGTGGCTTTCTACGCAGCATAGCAGAAAACCGCATAGTTATAGTTAAGTTAATTTTTGCATGATGCAGCAGTAGGATAACGCGTCATAGTAAAAAGCATAGATCAAGTATAATAGCTGAATATAATTTTGTATACATAACGTAGGTGGTTTTCTATGCAACGTAGCATAAAACAGCATAGTGTAGTTGGATTAATTTTTGCATAAAGTAATACAGTGTGATAATTCATCATGAAAAGTATAATGTTATGCATGTTGCTCTACAGAGTGTTTCAAAAGTAATTCAAAAATCTTCATTTCATTGGATAATAAATTTTTAATTAAAAAGTTCAATATAACTGGAATGCTTTGTCTATTTTTTGAGTTTATTTTTATTGCAAATTTTTTGCCTTCAAATTTGTAGTCTCTTACAACCGGCCCCTCCCAGCATTTGTACTTTAATTTTATATTTTATTCATCAGCGCTTATTGGATGGATGTTACATCGTTATTTTAAATTTTGTTTTACGTGTAAGTTGAGTCCCCCAAAAAAAGTCCAAATATTTTTAATTAGGAGCATTTATTGGATTACATTCACTATAAGGCCAACCATTTTTTTTTTTGCAAAAATAGAAAAAGCAAGGAAAAGCAGTTACGAAAAAATTTCAGTCTTCCAAGATGATGAGAACAACTATCAAAATGAGGTCTAGTTTTTAATTGAATTTTCAATGCTTTGAACTTTTTCAAATACGATAGTACCATTTTATAATTTGAAGTCTGAAAAAAATGCTAGCCCCTAGTTTGTTTGAAAATTGAAGTGTTTTGGTGTTTTTGAACATTTTTTGAAAAATATCTGAATTTTGTGTATTTCTAGAAATGAATAGTGAACAGTGATAGGTTCATCATTTGTTTCCTCCAAGTTTCATTAAGTGCCTTATGTGCTTGTAGATAACTAATTAAACCCCCTTCCCTTCTCTCTCAATGAAAAGAGCTGTTATTGTGGTTTAAGAAACAAATGGTAAGTTGAAAGAGGAAAAATCAAAAATTTACAGGATGATGTTCCTTCGAGTGGAGTGTAGATTTCATTATAGGTATTATTTAATGTATTTATGATTTAATTAAATCAGCTTTTTAGCATAAAATCTAGTTTAGAGATAACGTTTCAGTATACTTTTCCTCTCCCCGCTACGCCATGCAACAATACAGCGTATGTTTAGTAGGCAAGTAGTAAATAGGGCAACGCTTCACCCGCTAACTTCTATGTAGTTCTGATTAACGCTATCTATGATAAAACTGTAGAACTACTTTTCCTCTAAGCTTCAGATTTTTTCCTTTGACTATATAGTATATGGACCGTTCGAACTGTGGAAACGTAGTCAACCAATATAACGCAAGTAAATGGAGGTCGCATTTCCAAAAGCGTGTCTGCGCATCTTAATTCTGTCATTCGAAAGTCGAAACATCGTGTTTCCCTGTACACTAGGAAGGCAGGGTGAAGTGGGACGAAAGCGGGATGCGTTTTAGTAAGGAACTTATTTTTGGAATTGCGACCTTCATTTATATTGGCTGAGTATCATAACATTGCGCTAACTGGAGTTCAAGCGGTCCATATACTATATAGTCAAAGATTTTTTCTAAGCTATAATTTTCATGTGACGGTGGGCTATATAGATATAGTTAATCTATGGTTTTGCATTATAGCTGGTAGCCATTACAAGAAGAAAACATTTTCTTCCTTAAAAAATCATTCAAAGATCTGTTTCATTTCTGAAATTATCTTTGTAAAAAAATAAAAAAAAATGAAATAATGCCTTAAAAGTAGTGCGAAGTTTCAGAAGTCAAGAAAAAATCATAAACATCAAAGGCTTACTTATCAAAAAATTGAGGAAAATTCCTTGAAATTTTTTGGATGCATTTAAAAAAAAAATAGATACTTACTAGTCAGTTTTTTAGACACACGTGGAAATCAGAAAATATTAAAAAATATATATATAGAAATAATGGAGGTATTTGAGTTTCTTTATATTATTCAAAAAATAGGAAAAAATCCAAAACGTGGAAAATAGAAATTGAAAAAGTTTTAAATAAGAGAAAATGTCTAAAAAATAATGAAATTTTTATTGTTTTCATAATTACTTCCAAATAATTTGTCTCTCAAAATATTGCTGCCCAACATTGCGCACTGTATATTGTAATCTTTGCCTAAATCCTTCGATGATAATGAATGGTGATACATATATAAGTTACTTGTGAGGAATGAAGTTGATGTTGAGTTTTATAAGACTCGGAGAGAAAATATACCAGATTTATCTCACATAGGTTTTCAAAGTACCACTACATCGCTTTGATACTATTTAGATGTTTAATCAAGAAATAATTTATTCTTTGAGAACCCTGTAATGTAAAAATTAAGAATATTTCATCTTCCACATCATAAACAGCTCAAATGAAGCTCAGGCTGCACGTGATCTATAAGTTGCATTTATTATGCATTTCTGAAAACGCATGATTATACGTAGAATTCATAGTAATAATCAAAAATGTTGAGACCACTAAATTTAGAAAAAAATTATTAACTAAACATTTTTTTCAGAATATCAATGACAGAATGTAATTTTTGAATGCTAAAAAATTTCAAATTGTCCGAAACATGATTTTGTTGAAATAATGAAACTTTATGAAACTTCATCTCATTTTAGCGGCTGCTACCATCAACTTTACCAAATGAAATTTTTTTCACGTTTTCTGGAGGTCATTTTTCAACTATTCTTTTCTCGCTTTTTTTACTTTACCATGCTTTCTCAGTTGTACATCTTTCACGTCAACATATAATTCTGAAAATCGATTCAATTTCAAAAAAGAAAGAAAAATTAAGAAAAAAAGGAAAAACTAACAAACCATAACCCCTTGAACCATTATTAATAACAAAAAAGCGAAATTTTCCGTAATTTCCACGCATTCCGAGATATTAATAACTTTTTAAAAGCCAAGATAATAATTTCGCCTCTCCTTCTATTTTCATTAACTTCGTAAAATATCATAGGCTTTCAATATCTTTGTTTTTTTAATTAAACTCCTTTATTGTTGCCGTCGCAAAAATTAATATAGTTGAAAGCAGGCGCAGTCGATTCGAGAACTGGAAAATATTAAAATAAATATCGTCGATAGCGAAATAAAATAAAAAAATGACATAAATTCCAAAGATACACTTTACTTCCTTTTATCGTTACTAACACGCACAATAAAGTCACTTACACAAATGCGATACATGCGAAATAGGTAGTATATTCCTAAATTCCACCTTCCCCAATGCGTAATTTTCCATCAATTCCTATGCGATTTACGGTGGAAAGAAGGAAATAAGCGGAAAAATTCGGTGATTCGTTGTGTTAACAGTTTTCGTAGTACTCGCGTTTATTCTTGACAATTCGCCGCTTTAAAAAGCTCAACGGGTTATTTGACGTGGAGACGTGCCAAAAATAAATTTTTTATTACATTCGCATGAGAAGGCGCCACTGTAAGTGAGTTTGGGATTATTGTTTTTCTTCTCTGTTTTTCTGGTAAATATGAAGTATCTGGTACGTAGTTTGGTAACAATGGCGAAAACGTGTATCCTAATTCAGTGAAATGGCGTTGAGATAATTTTTTTTTGCTGCTGCGGGTTTTCAAGGATTTTTATTCGCTCAAAGGATTTGTTAAACACTTTGCCCAGATTCGAGTCAGATTAGAGTGCTAAATAAGGGAAAAGGGCTGATAAAATGTTTTACTTTTATAGACATATGATTCTACTCCTCTGCAGTTTGTTTAGGCAACTTATTACGCATATATGTTGAATGAGTTGTGTGACATACTTGGAGATGTTGCTCCGTTTAAAATGGAGTAGGCAATTCATCATGCATAGGAGTTAATTAAGTTGATGTGATTTATTCTTCGTATTAACTCTTATGTACATAAAATAGGCAATTTATCGTACACGCCATATAATAAGTTGTCTAATTATGATTTAAAAGTAGAACAATATTGAACATACACCCTGTATGCAAGTAAATGTACAGAGTAGCTAATGGAAGGACGCACCATTTAGCAAAAAAATATCTCTTGTTTCTCCGCTATGAAAGTTGGCTGAACTGTAAGCTATTGACACTATAAGTGATGGTGTGGATCATTTTATTTCAATAATACAACAATTATCATCATTGGTTGAATTCAAAGGTACGTTATAAAACCAACTGTCAAACCTGAAGTATCGATTCAGCGTAGTAAAAATGAACATCTCATGCAATCTGTTCAGGCTTCCTTATTCATCATTCCCACTTCTTCTTCTCCCCCCCCTTCTCTTGAAGGAATTTTCCAACAACAACCAAAAAAGTCTTCCTCTTTCTTGAAAAATGTTACCTCTTCTCTAAAATCTGATCTCATCATCCCAGTGCCTCTGGCCTTAGTTGTAGCACACATCAAGAAAAGCGTAAGTTTGGTAATTTTCAAAAATGAATGACATATGGGTAATATGCTGATATTCACAGTATGGGCCTAATTCATGCTTTCCGCATTCATGAGAGAACATGTGCTCAATTTTTTATCTCAGGTTCAGTTTTAACTGAGTGATGCTTGCCCCATGCAATTTGGACATTTATTGCCCATTGTGCCTCAATATTTACCTTACTAGACAGTTTTTTTAAGTATCTAAAAGCTTATAGTTTAGGAACCTCTATGCAACAAAAATATAACATATTTTGCCTATGAGTTCAAAAAATACTAAATTAAGCTTTTATTGTGCACACGACTAACAGTTTTACCCATTTGTAAAATTGGTGCATGTTGAAAAAAAAAAAAAAAAAACTATACGAGCCTCCTAAATAAAAACAAAATAAAACGTAAAAATTGGCAGCTAAAATTTTTCTCGGATTTTAAACAAAATATGACTTTGGAAGGTAAAAAATTTTTAATTGTCCAAGAATTCGTTTTCTTGAAATTTCAAAATTTCCATTTTAACTTCATTTTGGGGATTTATGAATTGAGTTAGGAAGCTGAAATTTTCATGATATACTTTTGATGTCATTTTGCTGCTATTATGAACATTTCTAACATTTCTTAAAAAAAAAAAAAAAAAAAAAAACTGAATCCCGCCCATCTGATGCGTATTTCCACTTGCCACACGATATATTTCGATACGATTTTTCGTGGTGTTAAAATGGCGAAAAACCCATCTTATAAATTAATTTTTATAATTAGGTCAGAATACACGCCCCAAAGAATAGTTTTCGAATGAAAAATCAGCCTGCATTAGACGTGTCAATAAATCCGTCCGGACTTCACCAAGGTATACCTTCACGTATTGGTTTTTATTAGGCATGTGAAAAACTGAAAAACATTCGATCGACGGAGGCGGCGGCGAAACGCGAATAAAAAATCGTTTCCGCTTTACATTAATGAAAATCATACCTCGGCAACGGTAACAGCGCCACTGGGGTGTGAAAAATAACGCGAAAACGTCGTCTGGGCGCGTATCGAAATCAAACTATCAAGCGTTTATTTCATCAAATGAGGTCGCCCATATTTTTTTCTATCAGCACGCGGTATAGGATTCATAAGCTGCTATCGGAGTACCTAACGTAATATAATAAAGTGTTTTCAGTCTGTTGATTTTATTCCGGTTCTCGCAATTTATCTGATGGAATTTATTCGCGGGAAAAACGACGCTGCGAGCTAACACCGGATAAAATTTCTCCTCTAGACGTTGTCGACTGGTAAAGCTAACAGACCTGTCGGGAGAAAGATGTGTGTAATGTACTAAATGAACCAAAGAGGTGATATAACGTATACTTTTAACGGAGCGCCTTCCCAAGTATTCTCAAACCGAAACGCGTGTGTCGAAATAATTAAGCCGACGGTCGTCGTCCACAAACCACTCGCAAATTATGGGAGTCTACGTCGCGTCGACTTGCCTTTGACGACATATGTGAACGTCCCGTGAGGCTGATTAAATCGACCCTAAGGAAGAAGACTAGCGTTTACCTGAATTTTGGAACGCACTAGACTTTGAGAGCCGGAAAAGTCAGAAATAAAGTGGCTTTTCCGAAACACCTTCGCTGATCCGTGTGTACGTTACATACCTCGTCGCGTTCGGTTTTTTCCTATTCTCCTTCTTCTTCTTTTTATAAGCGGCACACCAGTTCGGTAATCATTGCCCATAACGTTACACGAAAATAGAATCAATCACACTGAAAGCTTTGCCGTGCTTTAACCTCCTCCATTCCTTTTGCTTCTGTGCTGCTGGAAAGACTGCTAGTGCTGATAATGAATTCCTTTATTAGGTATATACCGTTCAACGTATTGTTTGTTTGAACGACACGTTCATATTGTACTTATAACCTACATTTTCTCAATTTCCGTGCAGATGTAGTATCACATCACCATAACGCCTTTTTATTCCTTTATGCGTGTTCCTGATACTTATATTAGAATAGTGAAAAGCGCTGAACGTTTTAATGCCTTTTATAATAATAACAGTGTGATGCAAATTATGCGTGGTATTTTTCCAAGCTTTTAGATTTTTTAGATTTTGTAAAAACGGTAGGTAGCATTGCCTGTCTGATCAGAGCCATTCTGAAGGATGATGAAAGAATAAAAATTGCCACCTCATTTATATCATCATTTTTTTTCCAACTTGTAAAAATTAAAAAATCCTATTTTGGAACTTTGATTCAAAATGCATTGAGTCAACATAGATCGATATTTCTTCAACATAGTTAAGTGTTGCTTCAACATAGTTCGACGTCGATATGAGCTAATGTTTCATTAACATAGTTTAATGTTGTGTCAATATAGTTTGTTGTTACATTAACATGATCTAATAATGCATCATCACAGCTTAATATTACGTCGACATAGTTTAATGTTGCATTAACATAGTTAAATGTTTTATCAATACGTATAGTTCGTTGTTACATCTACATAGGTTAGTCTTGCGTCAACATGAATTAGTGTTACGTCAACATAGTTCAATGTTACATCAAAATGGTTCAAATTTGCATCAGCATGATTCGATGCTAGGTCAATATGGTTGAATGATGCGTCAACATAGTTTAATGTTGCGTTCACATAGTTTATTGTTGTATCAATATAGTTTGTTATTTCATCAACATGGATCAGTGTTGGGTCAGCATAGATCGGTTCAAACTTGCGTCAACTTGATTCAGTGCTATGTCAACAAAGTTTAATGTTGCATCAAAATGGTTCTATGCTATGTCCCCATGATTGAATGTTGCATCAACATGCATTCAAATAGTTTAATGCTGTATCAATATATATATAGTTCATTATTGCAAAAACATAAGTCAAATGTTGCATTAACTTAGTTAAGTTACAATAATTTACATCAGCATGAATCAATGTTAGCCTAAATCAACATAGTTTAATGTTGCGTCATAATATGGTTCAAAGTTGCATTAATGTCATGCAATCTGATCCCTTGAATTATTTGAAGTAAAATAAATTAAAACCAGCAAAAGTGAAAACTTGAAAAAACTTCATCAGATTTTAAAAATGTAAACGAAATTATTGAAAATATCGAGCAGAAACAGGCGCGAAATTTTTCTTCTCGTAAAATTACATTTTTTGACCTTCGCCTACAAAGTGTTCATCCTATCATATGCCTTGTATCCGGATTATTTGATATAACGGAAATTAATAATTAATTTTTCTTATACTCCTGCATAAACTACACCTAGTATACTCCATCAGACTTGATGCTCTTTTAAGTAAAAGATAAAAGAAGAAGGGAGAAATAAAAAGAAAAAACTCCTAACAGAAAGGATAAAATAAATCACCGACTCTCTTATTGAAAATTTCAGTGCTCCGTAGAAAAAAAAGGCGAACTTTAAATAAGATCGAACGGATGAGAAAGTCAAAAGAATTGTCTCCGACGAAAATAAAGAAAACGAAGATGCCTTTTAAATGCAATCGTGAAAGATGATACTGGATTTACGCGGCGCGAGTTTTCAAAAGCTACCAAAATTACTGGTCTCCGGCAAACGCTTAGTATAAGATGTCGCGTGTTGTTTTTTTTTTTCTTTGGCTGTACGTGCGTGAATGTAGAGATTTTAAAAACCAAGCTCCCAGCATTAAATTATAATAAACGAGAAAAATATTATAATTTCGCGTTGCATGTTCGCCGATTGCAATAAAAAGAAATGATTCGTTTTTCAACTTGAAATGTATATGAGCGGTAAGCGAAATCGGCGCTCAATCGATATATGCATAAAAGTTCGCTAAATAAGTATAAGCAGTTTTATATAGCGCATAATGATATTCCAATGTACATAAAAATGAAGAGAAAAAAATCACACGAGATCGGAAAATTTTTGATGATAATAAATTAATTTATTGTACATTTATACATTTTCTTTTATGGTAAAAATCATACAGCCCATGCTTTCAAATTAAAAACTGATATTATCTCCGAACAAGGTATTAATGGATTCGACCTGAAAGTAAAATTATTTTCATTAATAAAATGTCTCTTGGAAGCAACAAAAAATAAGAAAGAAAAAAATGCGCTTCTTACAAGGGATCAGGTGTATGGAATCCTCTGGGTTGTGCGAACTGAATATTATCGCTTGTCAAGCAAATAAGCATCGAATAGGTGAACTTTCGTATACTCTCTAGTTGCTCTATGAATGAAATTAATCGTTTAGAAAAAGCGCTCGACCATTTCATAAAGCGCGATAGGAAATTTGATTAGTTTTTACAAACCTAAGGTGAACGATCCGGGATGTCCACCAAACTCGTAATAAAATCTGTCGCCGAATTTGTACCTAAAAAATGCTTCTGCTACCACACAATGAAAAGAAGGACTGGTCAACGTACCGGGTACCCGCCTTTCTAGTAATCCACCTACTAAATAATCAATGTCGTGTACGCTCGAGTATACACTAGCTAGTCTGGAGATTTTCTAGTATGAAAGAAAAAAACATGTAATCGGAATGATGCGAACGAAAATTCTATAATTTATACTGATTTCAAAGATTATTTTTATTTCATGTTAGTGAGCTAATTACCTCATCTTCCATCACATCTTTTAAGTCTTCAAAACTATTAACTGGAGGTAATCCACATAATAACCTCATTGTGCTATATGGTGGAATTCCAAAGTCTCTTCCTCTATTGATGTCCATACTGAGTAAATCAACTCCAACTGGACCACCTAATCTGAATAAAAAGTTTGAGATCTGAAACATAATTTTAAAATTTTATGTGTATGCTTACACATTGCTCAGAGAATATCAACAGTGCATCAATATGGGAAAAGATCGATTTAGTAAATAATATGTATTAATATCAATTTATAATAACGTTGTTTTAAAATGATTCAGTATTATGTCAACATGAGTAAATGCTATGTGAACATGAGTGGATGTTACGTCAACATAAGTTAATATTGTGTTAACATACTTCAGTGCTATGTTAACATGAGTAAATGTTACATCAACATGAGTTAACATTGGTGACCATGCTTCAATGTTACATTAACATGAGTTAATGTTCCCATAACATAATTCAACGTTGCAACACTATAATTCGATGTTGCATCACTATTGTTTAGTATTGGGCAAATATGGATTAATTGCGCATCCATATACCTAGCAGTAAGTTCATGTTGCGTCAACATAGATGTCGCGTCAGTATGGGTAGATGTTGCATCAAATTAGGTCAATGTTAATGCCAATACTGAACAACATTTCGTCAGTATGAATTTATATTATGCTGATATTAGTTATTGTTGTACCTGTTAACGCAGATCAGTGTTAATGGTCATAGTGGTCAGTCTTATTTCAACATAGGTCTTATGTTTCGCTCATATGGGCCAATGTTACATCAAGGTCCGTGCATGTTGGATTGTTGGGTCAGTAAGGTCTGGCGTTGTTTCAACCTAGGTTAGTGTTGCATCAATTAGCTTTTAATGTTATATCAATGAGTTACTGACTCAGGGATGGCATTTTACACGAAAAAAAAACTTTTTCTACATTTACACGTCAAATAAGTGTAGAATATGTAGAATATGTAGAATAAATGTAGAATATGTAGAATATAGCTGAAAGCCAAAAAAAAAACAGTTTTGGATTTTTTTGGAGCGAAATGAATGAATGATTGACTGAGTGATAAGTTTACTGATTGAAGTTCGAAGATGATTTTTATTTCCATTTTTTGAAAAATGACTAGAGAAAAGAGTAATTTATTCAAAGCGCTGGATTACTGTTTGGTAATATGTCAGAAAAAGTATATAGCACTCTGTTTATTGTGCAATGAACAGTTGGCCAACACAGCTGAAATAAGGTTGAAAACTCACTGGTAAAATAATCATAATTACATAAAAGTTCCATTTCATTTCATTTTACAATAAACCTATTTCATTTTTCATAGGTGTCGATATTGATCTTTTTTTTTAATTTTTTGTTTCATTTTTAGAAAATACGTGAAATTTTCGTCTATAAAGACAGAGTAAAAACTTATTCTACATTTATTCTACATATTCTACACTGCTAGGGCACTTATTCTACATATGTAGAATAAGTGTATATTCTACATGTAAAGGTTAAATGTTATTCTACATGCCAACCCTGGTTACTGTTGCATCAATATGATGTATGAGTTAATGTTATGTCAGTATGAATCAATACTATATCAACATTATTCATTGTTTCTTTCAGCATAAGTTGATACTATGTCACATAGGTTAGTGCTATGTTAATATGGGTCGCGTTATGTCAACATAGGTCAGAGTTCAGCGTATATAAAATAATGATATTTATCGGTATGTGTAGTGTACGCCTACAGCCACGAGAGTAGGCATTCTATATCGTTTACTTTTCAGAATATTATTACAGCATGCGTTTGAGAACTTATTGGTACACAGTTTTTGTAATGCGTAATTTTATCAATTGGAAGTCGGAATCTGTCTTATTATCGTTTTTATTTCAAATTTAAAATGATTAGTTGTTATCTCAACGTAAGTCAGTATTGTGTCAACGCTAGTCAATACTGCTTCAACATGAGTCAATATCGTCTTAACATAGTGAGTGTTTTGTGGCAACTAGAGTCAGTATTGTGTCAAAATGTGTCTATGTTCTATATCAGTATAAGTTGATTTTACATCAGCTCTAGTCAGCATTATTGCATCAACATTGGCTGTATTCCATCAACAGGGAATAATTTTGAATTAGCATAGTTTAATGTTGTAACTCGGGTCAATGTTATTCGTCATTAACACCATCAACCGCGCAAATCATTACCTCGCTATTGAAAAACATATCCTGTTGATTCTGTGGCTGCGAAATCAAACCGCGTAAAAAATTATCGAAGTTGCCCGGCACTTGTATGATACCAGGTTTGTTTACCCATTCGCTCAGACTAATCTCGCTCACCAACGTACGATTTTCGCTCACCAAGCTGAAACAGAAACATAAAAATGACCAGATTACATCTGGAAAATACAACAAACCCGATAAAATTGGCCTACGAAAGAATAAATAAAATCGTCGTAAACCTGATGGAACCTTGAATGGTGCTGTGGTACGAGCGAAAAGCTCCAGCGACAAATTCATTTATAGTGGACGGATTTATATTAACATTATATCCGCCAGCGTAACCAGATCTAGTCGGCGCTAAATTGATGCTTTGTGTATACTTCGTTCCTGGCAGGGTGGAAAAGAGAAAAAAAATCGATAAAAACTCGCTTACGAAAATTATACGTATAGAGAGAAAATTAAAATCCGCTATTTCTATTTTATTCATGCGAATTATGTAAAAGCTACATCGTGTAAAGCGAAACAACAATAAGCGACTATTGAAAACTCACTAATTGACGTTTACACGGAAGAACAATGTCGCTGAAATTAAATTCGCCGAATTCAAATTACACGACGAATATATAAGCTCGAATCTCTCGTAGCGTGTATTCGTTTTTTAAAACGGCGTAACCGCGTTTCCATGTTACGCGGGTTGCGAAAGTTTTGTTTATTAAATTTTTCACCGGCGAGCTGTTCGAAATAATCTTGACAATCTCGCTTGAAATCCTAGCGACTTTTGTGTTTCCGCGAAGAATCTATTCGGGTAATGTTTCTTTTTTATAATAGAACCTTGTCGAGATTCCCATAATAAAAAGTGGTAGGGAAAAAAGGTAATAAATTAAACGTATAAATCAAAAAGAGAAAAAAAAACCTGGATAACAAACGGATCAAAATATACAAAAACAAACCATTAAAAAAAATTCAACATATAATTAAATTCTTCGCAATGAATGGCGACGCGCGGCACCGCGAAACACCGAGTCGTGTATTCGCTTTTGGTCTGGGGAAAGAATAGAGTAATGAAAAAACCGAGGGAAATAAAATTCTGTTTGTTCTTCAGTTTAAATTAAGCTATAAAGCCATCGTAGATTTTTTTCTTTTTACTCGGATTTAATTTTTTTTCAGCATTGGAATGAATTAGAAAAAAAAAACGTGAGCTCGGATACGATGTATAAAGGGTGTACGAACGTTTAAATCCACCTAAGTCGTGAGCGAATCGAGTAATCTTGGTTATTTAAATTTGACCCTCATGTAGATCATGATGTTGAGATCTTCGGGTGACAGGTTTTTATGATATAGAGTATGTATATTAAATTCGACGATATAATTGTTACCTTTCTTTAAGATGATACGTTGACCTTGAAGTAATTATTTTATCAACGATGCGAATTACTTTTCATATACCCTCAGGTAGAGTCATCATACTCGTTGCAAATTGAATTAAAAGTATTTTCCGGCTCCCATTGCGTTTACTTTGGTTCCGCATTGATGTAACGGGTAATTAACCTATTTTATATTTTTTGACACATCATCGAAAGTACCCATATAATTTCATTTATCGAGTATGGAAATGAATGGGCACACCAACAACTATTCGTGAATGGTGAAGCCAATGGGCCTGTATCAATACCTATTCAAATATCTACCCGCACTATAACGAAATTCTATTTGCATATGTCTCAATTATCCAACCATTTATTCTGTCTATATTGCATCGAAGCGAATAATCTTTTTATACTTGTTCGCCAATTACCCAAGGATGAACGCGTATTCTTCAAAGACCGTGTGAGTTTAATTTAAGGTCGAGGTCGCATTAGGCAAATTCTTAATTTCCACCGAAACGGTTTCGTTTCCTATTGTACGCGCTTATGTACGAGATTTCAATTTTAATGAACTACGAAGATGAAACAATATTCGAACTTTCAAAGAGCATAAGTTTTGCTTCATTATATTAGTGTACTCTGTGTAGCCCAAAAGTGCTCTAGAAAATGAACTTTTACTGTTGAAAAAGTGGTTAGAAAGTAACATGCGGAAAATAAACTTGGCAAAGACATTAGTTGAAATATACTATGTCATCAACTCAATGCGTAATAAGTCAAAAATCTTGTTTGATGAACAAGGCTGAGTTTTGATTTCGCGGGGCGCTTTATCGAAAAAACGAATATGACCCTTTTAATTTGAAATTAAAAAGTAATAAATTTTTTGTATTAAAAATGTTTTCGTGAATGATGACGCAATATCTTTTAAGTGATAAATCAGGAACACTTTTTGGCTTTCCAATGTATTATATGTGAAAATTGAATTGAACCTTTCTTATGGGAAATTAAACGTAGAATAACTTTACACATAACTATCCGAGATAAATAGGAAGAACTTATCAAATTGGACATATTTAAATAAACAGACGAGAAGGAACAAAATTAATTTATTTTTAATTATAAATAAAAAATGTCATATTCATTTTTTGAATAAAATGCTTTCAAAGCTCAAAGTCACTTTTTAGCTAATTTTCGAAAAATGCTTTTTCAGCATATGTCTGTTAAGTGAGTTATTTCATTTTTCTCAATACATATGACATTTAATAGAAAAATGATTACCCACAATATTATTCATTTTTACATTTCGTACAACAAAAGGTTCAATTCATTTTTTGTGAACGATGCATTAAAATGCCAAAAAATGTCCCTAATTATGGTACTGCGCTCAACACACCTTTGTTATGAACAGTTTTGCATTTTTCCCAGTAAATATGTTATTTACGAGGAAAGCTGTAATAAACAATATTAATCATTTTTTTATGTTCAATAAAAAACGTTATTTTCAATTTTTTATAAAATGCACCTCAAACTCAAAAATCGCCTTTATTGATCAAACAAGGGAGGTTTTTGACTTGGGGATATACTTAATCAAAAAAATTAATATAATCTTTTTTATTGCAAATTAAAAATAATCAATTTCATATATGACGGTTTTCTTCGTAAATACTGTATTTACTGAGAAAAACCAAAAACTGTTCATAAGAACTGTGCGTTGCTGAGAGCAGTCCCATAATGAGGAACATTTTTTGACCTTGCAATGTATTTAGCGTAAAAAATTAAGTGAACCTTTTTCGTAGGAAATTTAAAGTAGAATAATTTTATACTCAATAATTTTTCTGCTAAATGTCATATATATTGAGGTAAATGGCAATAACTTACGGAATGAACATGTTGAAAAAAAATATTAAAAAACAACTAACAAGTGACTTTTTTGGACTTTGAGAGCATTTTATTAGAAAAATGAATATGACTTTTTTTATTCATAATTAAAATTTAATTAATTTCGTTTCTTTTTATTTTTCTTGATAGTGTCATATTAACAGAGATAAATGTAAAAAACTCATTTTTTGAGAGGTTTTAATGTTTCCTTGCGGCTATTTGTGATTTTAACTGCTGAAAAAGTTTAGCATATTATTTAGGGTAGGACTTTCAACAAATTCACCTCTTACTGATCTTTTTATCATTTTGAACAATTAATAACATTCACTTCACTTCTTTTATGGGGGCCTGGTTCCTCATAAATCAAGGCTGTGTTTCTTAACATTGTATAATTTTGATCGCTGAGAACACCTCTATCGAAGTAATCAGTGCCTCCGCAACCACCCAAAGCCTTCACAAAGAGTTTGGGACATGGCATATTGAAACTTATAGAAGCTTCTTGAATTTATTTTTTATTCGTTGCTGCTAGTAAAAAATTTAAATAAAGTCACCATTCGTCCTTTCTTTCCAGATACATTTCTTAGGCAGGAGTGAGGGATTGAAAAAAGAGTCCTGTACCTTTTTTTTCAAATAGCAACGAAATTTCGTATTTTTCAAAATTTTTTCTTTATTCATTTTTTTTACTTTAACTAATTCAACCCATGCGAAATTTTCGACTGAATACTTCACAATGTATTCTAGAGCTAAGAAAGATTTCATATTCGGTTAGATTTTTTAGGTGGATGGAGGTGGAGGGGGTAGCGATAGCGGAAAATTCCCTTTTTATGGAAATTACGTATGTTAACCTTGAACTGTATGTATTTAGCTGAAGATAAAAGTATACTAACCCAATAATATAGGTAAATATTCGTTATACGTGATGTGCTGTAATATAGCGACAACAATCCGCCTGGCCTCCTGAAAAAGAAGCTCGTCCGACCAAGCGGGATTCAAATTACTTAACTCTGTGGCCAGTAAATTATGCAACCTCATGAACATTACTTGAGAAACCGCAATTTCCGTGTTCTGATTTACTCGTCCATCTCCTGCAAAGAGGGTTATTTGAATTATTAATGCCGGCGGTATTTTAGGACACGCTTAATTTCGCGCTGTATTGATTGCTGGGAGAGTACGTCGTGAGGGGGCGAGGGAAAAAAGCCCGATAGATGGGTCAGCCGTAAATAATAACTACGCCGAATGTCTCCTTATCTGATTTTCTAATTAAAGTGGCCGGCGATCGCGAAATTCTACGAGTTTGGAGATTAAAGTCGGATTTGGGAATTTAAGCGACGAATTTTAAAGGGATAGGGGTTGAGAATCTGGTCATGTCTTACCGGCGACGTAACATACTTCCGCGTCGTTGGGCACGTTACAAATTTGCGTGGGTTTTTCGGTATTTAGTAAGAACACTCTGCCGTCTTGCGTCAACTGCGATTTGAGTAAACCACCACGAAATGCTCGTAGCGAGTTCGCCACGTTCGCGTTCGAGCTGTAGATTACCGAGCCATCTAAAAAATGCGATACTCCTGAAATCTTGAATCAAATTTTCACTATTATTTAAATCAACGAACGTAAGAAACGTTCAGTTATGTGAGATTGGCGTGTCATGATGCTGATAAAATGCAACATGTGTATGTTGTATAAAAAATGAGCATATGTTTGATGACAAATTGTAATAAATGTAAACAATGTTGCATTATTGGACTGAATTTTGTAGTATGCAGATTTGGACTTGCTATAATTATTGAAATTTCAATACTGAGTGCCTAAAAAAAACAAGTGGAAATATAAAATAGACAAATGTTGAAGAAATTAGGCTCATCTAAAAATCATATGAATCCATGTTCACAATACGTGATAGCCATTTGGGGCTCTTCAAGCTTTTCTAAAATCTTAAGATATCAACATTTTAATCTATTTTGGTCTAAATTTGAGAACTTCAATTAAGATTCATAATTACTCCTATACGCATGAAGTTTGAGCTTCCTAGTTCAAGGGCTATGGCCGATTCAAGAAATTATTAGTAACTTAATTTCACCTCCTTAAACTATTCTTGACTCTTTAACCTCCTCCAACTATCCCTAAAAATTTGTTATTTTTATTTTCTGTTATTTTTAGTTCACTTTATCGTAATAAGACCTTAATCATGAATAACTGAATTTTCATTCACTCCCACCAGTTACCGCATTTTGAAGCTTGAAATTTTGCATTCCTTCCAATACTACCCAGAAAGATCGTAGTTTTATTTATTCATCTTCAGAAAACTTGAAAAAAATTAGGCTCCTCAGGTTTTCCTCAGGTTTTGGAACAATGATAATTTGGATCCTTTTTTTATCGACGCCATTCAACACTTAGATACACAAAACATGAATTTGGGTCAAAATTAATTATTTTTCAACACATTAATTTCTTCAAGAATTTTTTATAATTTTCTCAAAGTTACCAATTATTTGTAAGAGCATAGATCAACCATACACAGATAGTCCACTTCTCCGTAAAAATTTATCGCTCGTAATTTGTAGAAGAGGAGCCAGATATGCTGTGTTGCTGAAGCTGGTTCAGAGATAGCGCTTCAAAATATTTTTTATCTCCCCGCGACGCCATGCAACGATTCAATGTAATTCCTTTCGTGCTTCCTTCTAGTTCTGGTTGACGCTATCTATGATGAAACTGTGAAACTAATTTTCCTCCGAGTTTCAGATTTTTTATAAATGATTATTTTTATATGACGGTGGACCATCTAGGTATAGTTAATATGGTAAGAAGGTAGGAAAAAGTAAGAAATGATATTTGGAAGGTGTCCAATTGTAATTTCGTCAAATAGGTATTTTTAAAAAAAAAAAAGTTTGATATCTCAAATTTTATTTACGCATTGATTTTTTGCAGTGTTTGAGAGAAAGTTTTCTTTTTTTTTTTCTTTTTAAATTGGCGAAGAATCATTAAATTTTTTACATTCATTTTTGATTCCAACTTGGTTTTTTTTGCCAGTACCTACTTGGAAAAAGGACCAAGAAGAAAAATGCTAATTTTCAGCTTTTTATTCAGGTAGCTAGAAGTACCATGATTTTAACTGACTTGACTTGAAGGTTTATGTGATAGTTCTTGGCGGATCTTAAGTATAAATTCTGAGTTTCTTGAGTGAATATAGTGAGAATTTATGGATTGATAATTGAAAACAATTCATGGCTTGAAATTTCCTCAAAAGGTCTTTTAAGCTTAAACACTCCTCTAAGTCTACCAAAGAGACAGGAATTCATGTCTCTGAATCAATAATGCTTGCGGCCAGGAAAATAATGAGTTTTTTGAATATTTGTGTGAGATATATTTAGTGTACATTTTTATGCATTTTATTTTTAAATACTTTAATTTTTCAGAAGTTTTCCATTTTTTGATTTTATTTCATTTATGAGCAAATTTTTCATTTTTTGCAAGTTTATTAATTTTTTAACTTTTTTGCATTCTTTAAATTTTTCATTACTCTTCAAGTTTTGGTAATTTTTTGTTTTCAACATTACCCATTTTTAGTTGTTCATTAAATTTTTGAACAATTTTCAATTTTTAATTTTTTTTTAATTTTTGGATTTTTTTCAATTTTCAATTTTTTTTTAATTTCCAATTGTTGATTGTTGGACGTTTTTCCTTTTCAGTTTTTTTTTTTTTTTTTTCAAGTTGATGTAAAAGTTTATGCTCGAATGAAGTGAAATTTTTCCCTTTCATCTGTCTTGTGTGTTTTCTTTCGCTGTATTTAGCATTTAAAATTTTTCAATTATACCATTAAATTGGAAGTTTTCACCTTCCTCTCCCTCACCCAACCCTAATGACGATGATGATCCACTAGTCCTCCATAGAATTTGAGAAACATCCGTACGAATATTCTTTTAGCAAATTTAGATCATTTTATGATACCAAAAAGCTTCATGAGTACCGAAAAAAGAACACACACATACATAATATTTACGTATACCTTTAATTTAGCGACTTTGTACCATTTCAAGCGAGTATTCGCTCATCGTCAGTAACTTGGAACATGTTATCGAATACTTAGAAACGTTTAGACACGATAATCACGATAATTTATGCGTATAACGAAGGCTATAAATTTTCAGCTCAGACTTATCCACATTTGGAAGCATAAAGTAAACTTATACCGAAGCTATAATCGAAAACTCTTTTACCTTTCAATCAAACCATCACACGCCAATCTCGACGGCATCCTATCGACTAATTAACTTACTTGTTGAACTGGAATTAATCTACATCCGAAATCTTCGGAAACGCTGGCTCGTTTCATATCTATGCACGTCTTTCGAAATCTAAAGTAAAACGGATCGTTTTGTGGAATCGCTATAGGCAAACACGAAGGGTGAAGATTCTGCGGAGGGAGTAAATTTCCGTCCTGGGTACAGCACGCCGGTCCTAAATAAGATAAAATGTATTAACGCAGTTATACAAACGTGATACCGATATTTCGCTGGAATTACATCAGATAGCGAAATTTTAATTTAAAACGTGGAGAAAATTTCGAAACTCGTCGCACATTGCGTGTCGTTTGGAGGCCTCGAGTAGCAGATAACTACGCCGAAAATACTTAACGCTGTGGAATTGATTTATGAATAGAATGTTTTGCGGTGGGTTTTATACAGCAAATTTAGTAATGAAATTTTTTTACGATTTTTAAACGATGCTCGTTTCGTTTCGTGAGTGGTCAAATTTCCACGCTTAATTGGTAAGAATGAGGTTTTGAATTGATTGCAAGATAAATTTAATTTTTATTCGAGAAGTATTGGAGGTTTTTCCTTTTCTAATTTTAGAGGAATAATTTTGTTATAAATTTTTTTATTTTATCATTATTATTATTATTGTTATTTTTATTTATTTATTTTTTTGAAAAAAATATATCGTGAAAATTCTCAAATATTTCATATTTCACGTTTTGACTTCCTAAAATTTTTATAGCATTTTTTTTAATTTTTCTATTCATGAAAACTTGGAAAAAATATTGAAATGACATTGTATAACACTCTCCTGCATAATCGATAGAAGAAAAAATACCGAATTAATATCTAACACCTTTTTTTACGGAAAGGAAGGTCACATCATGGGCCACAATCTGTCCCCATTCCATTACAGCCAAGGTGTGCTTAAAATCGAAAACATCTGTTTCTGGAAATAGAACGGTGTGTATTAATCTAGGACTGGGTAACCAATTTCCATTTTGAGCCAGTCTTACTTGACTAAATCCTGTAAATGATATTTTTCGTCGGTATAATTATGAGGTCGAAACAAGTGTCACATTTTATTAATGTCTTTCCTCTAAGTGTACGGGCTTACGTGCGACAACAATGCGGCGCGGATAAAAAATGAGAGAGCTGATTTAAAAAGGACGCGTGTCGGAAAGTTATATTTTTTGAAAAACTTTTCTTCATTCATACGACGTGCTTATGAATGCGTGAAAGATTAGCATTGTCTGCATTCTGTATTAATGATTTTCGCCTTTTTTCTAATGGTCTCGATGGACTCGGCGCATTTGAATAGCTCTCTGGTTTCTTAATCGCGCGCACTGGTAATCTCGTCAGCAATTGTTTATATATTATAAGCTAACGGTTAGATTGTTTAACGATTAAGCGATACGTGTGTAGTGCTAGATGTAGTTTATGAATTATACCAACTGTTTGCGAACGATGCCGGAAGCAATCGAACGTATGCGGTGTTTGGTATGCCCCAACCAGGCATTTGTAAATTATTACATAGGCCTTCTATAGACCTGTATTTTTCTAATGGGTTGCATGTAAATTTTGGTAAACATGTGTCGGCGAAATTTTGCTCCGTTAGTGATAACATGATGTCTGGAAATAGGATGTTTGGATCTGGAAAAATACAAATTTTACCGTTGTAGAGATGAAATGGTATTTTTTTTATCATCAGAGTATTTTATTCTATGGTTGTGTAAGTAGGTCCAAGTACTAGAAATTTAGATGAAAAAAAAAATCGTCAGCGGTCAAAGTCATTTTGGGAGGAATATAAGAGGGGAGAGGCGTGTTGATTTTTTCTGAATTGCCCCCCATATGAATCTACAACACTGCACAAAATTGTTGAAATGAATCAATTTGTGTAGGCAAGTTTTTTTTCATTTTTTATTTAAAATGGTATCTTCTCAAAAAGCTGAGGGGTCGAAGAGCAGCTCTTCACCATAATAAATCATAATCAAAAAGTTTTTACCTTTTGCATACCCTCCTCCCACAATTTGAAAATAATAACCCCTTCTCCTCCCCTCCAACATAACGTATGAAGATTGATTTGCTACAGTTTTCATCTTCAGTGATATTTTGAGCTGTTATCAAGTTTGAGTAATTTGAGACTTCTGATGAGTTTGAAAAATTTGCGGTTTTTCAAGCCGTTCTCAGAGGTTAATTGTTCTCCATTTTGGATCTATTTCGATCCAAATTCAAAGAGGTTATATTTTTGTCCCTATGCAACTCTATATACAAATTATGAGTATTCTAAATCCATTTGGTGAGACAGTATGAAAGATTAAGGAAATTTCATGATTCAAAAACTCTTCAAAAAGTTGTTTTTTATTCTAACAATTCTCTCAATTCGCTTATAAAGCTAAAATTTTGATATGCTAGTGTTCTCAACTCATTCCTTCATATGAGACCTTAAAAGGAAATTTTAACATTCCCCCCTTCCAGCTCCTCTCAAAAGTTGAGTACACCTCCATTTTGAAGTAAATCCAAAATTTAAAAAAATAAGTATAGAAAAAAAAGCAAAACTCGTGAAGTACATGATATATTTGGCAAATAATAAGCAACTTTTGTTTTCTTTTTTTATTTTTTTTTTCATTCTTGGAAACGGCCTAATTTCTGAGAATTTAATTTATTTTTGAATTTCACAAATTTTTTGAACATTTTCATTTTTTTACATTTTTTCAATTTTTAATTTTGTTATTTTCAACGTTTTTTTTTTAGTACATATTTTTATTTTTTCATGTTATTCCATATTTTTCATTCACGAACATTTCTTCATTTTTGGATTTTTGTATATTTTTCATTTTTCAGAATTTTCCAATTTTCATCATACTTCGACAATTCAGTTTTCTAAATTTTTCAAAATTTGCATTTTTCATTTTTCGCCCATCTTTTTTTTTTACCGTCGCTGTGGCTAGAGACGTGCCAAACATAGATTTATATGGAGTTATAGAGGCCTATTTGAACCTATTTTTAACTTTATTACATTCCAATAGTTTTTCCTTAATATCCCACATTTTTTTATTTTTTGTAATTTGTTTAATGTTAAACTTTTTTATTTTTCAAAATTTTACACTTTCTTCATTTTTGAATATTTTTTCATTATACAGAAATTTTTTCTTTCTTGGTATTTTCATTTTGGAATTTTCTCATATTCAACAATTTCTTCATTTTGTAAACTTTTTGTCTTCATATTTTGACACATTTATATTTTTTGTAATTTTTCATTTTTGAACATGAAATAAAAAAAGTTATACTTACTTTCCATTTAGATCTGAGAAATTTCCCTTCTGTGACCATCTCTCTTGGTGGTCCAGAGTGTAATACCTTTACATTCTCACTCACCGCCATCGATTATTTAAGTTCTTTTTTTTAAAGACTGGATGCCTACTTATTTTTTTTATGAGAACAGCATAATGAAAGAGGAGAGAGCACCTTCCAGAAAGAAATACTTACATAAAATATGTAAAATTTTCAATTTTTTCTGTTTTCCCATCAAAAGTCTACTCAGATACATTGCTTGACAAATGTCTAAAATTTATTGCCTACAAAATGAATAGAAGTAGGTCTTTTACCAAATAACAGCACACATTGTAATATATCCAAGCAGATAAAAAACAGTACGTGAATCGCTTCTAAATAAATGATTTCAAAGTCAAGTTCATTGAAACGAACCAACTGTACAATTGAACAAGCTACTACTTTTTGCCCGTTCCTATACGCATTTCAGTTATCGACTTGAGTTATAGCAATAATAAAATATAAGTTACGAAGTTTTTATTCGCCACCCAAATGTTACACAAACATAAACCTTGAAACTTATATCGTTATGCGTTCGAAAAAAAGACGAACGAGAACTTCCATAGCTATGTTGTATTTTACTCATAAGCCTATCAAATCGACAAATCCATTTATCATCCGCTTTTATTTCTCATTAACGCGTTGCAATTCCTTTAATAATTGTTTTTTTTTTCAGCTTAATGCACGAAGACTACATTGACACACTTTTTTATTCCGGTTGTAATGACGCGAAGACGAAATGGTACAATGGCAGATGTGACATTAGAGGTAATGAGCTTACGACGCTTTAAGTCAATAAATTCGAGTTGATTTTGAAAATTTTAATACCCATTTAATCCTTGAGATGAAAACCGCTGTCGTCAGCGAGACTAATAGAGTAGAAAATTGAGCTAATCAATGGGCATCTTAATGAATACATGGAAATTCGTGTAAAATTTCAAAACTTCTACGCTTATGTTTAAGTGCATGACAACTACATACGCACGCGTACAATTGGAAAGTTTATCTCTGTGATCAATTTCTTTCGCAAAGCGGTCTGAAAAGTAATGTACGAAAAGTGTAAACTTGTGGAAGCTCAAAGCTGAAATGCTCAAGGTTGCCAACTCTCAAGTAACATGACTGATAAGGAGTAAGGAAAGTTTTTTTTAAGGGTAAGAATGCGGTATCGTTTGTTTTTTTGATGACCAAGGAAACATCAGTTTTCCGAATAGAGAGATTCTCAGAGATGAAAATTATGCGATTGCCCCAACCTCACATGTAGTGAATGAGGCATCATCTTTCTGATTGAAAATTTCGACGTGTTTTCATTTCCATTCGTGAAATATCACTACGCATGCGCGAGCGCATCTAACGATGTTCTTGTTTGCTTCACTTTAGTGTTCCTTTCTGTACGGCCATTAGAAGTCCATAGTATATGGTCGAAGGATTTTGTTATTTTATAATCATTTGGTGATGAAAAGCAAAGTTGCACTGAAAAGAGCTGAAAATTAGCTTTCCAACGATACCAATATCTCAAAATGAGAAAAAACATCACGACTAACCTTTTCGCTTTTAGCCGACGGTTTTTTATTTAGAAAATTTGTCATATGTCTCCTTCCCCCCACCTCCCAATAGCATGCAAAAATTTTAAGGCAGTCAAACTTTAGTCTTATATGATACTCTATGCACAATTACCACTTCCTTCTTTCCCCAAATTGATTTTTTACATTTATCTCAGTTAATATGACACTTACAAGAAAAATGAAAGGGAACAAAATTAATTAATTTTTAATTACAAATGAAAAAGGTCATATTCATTTTTCGAATAAAATGGTCCCTAAACCCAAAAAAGTCACTTATCATCTGTTTTTTAAATAATTTTTTTTCAACACGTTCATTTAGTAAGTTATTGACATTTTTCTCAATATATGACATTTAACAGAAAAATGATTACTTATAATATTATTAATTTTTAAATTTCCTACAAAAATGGTTGAATTCATTTTTTACATACGATGCATTAAAATGCCAAAAAATATCTCTATAATTATGGTATCGCTCACAATTCTTACGAAAACTTCTGTATTTTTCCCAGTAAATACATCATTTACGAGGAAAATTGTCATAAACAATATTACCACTTCCTTCTTTCCCCAAATTGATTTTTTACATTTATCTCAGTTAATATGACACTTACAAGAAAAATGAAAGGGAACAAAATTAATTAATTTTTAATTACAAATGAAAAGGTCATATTCATTTTTCGAATAAAATGGTCCTAAACCCAAAAAGTCACTTATCATCTGTTTTTTAAATAATTTTTTTTCAACACGTTCATTTAGTAAGTTATTGACATTTTTCTCAATATATGACATTTAACAGAAAAATGATTACTTATAATATTATTAATTTTTAAATTTCCTACAAAAATGGTTGAATTCATTTTTTACATACGATGCATTAAAATGCCAAAAAATGTCTCTATAATTATGGTATCGCTCACAATTCTTACGAAAACTTCTGTATTTTTCCCAGTAAATACATCATTTACGAGGAAAATTGTCATAAACAATATTAATCAGTTTTTTATTTTTAATAAAAGAGGTTATATTCATTCAAATTTAAAACTTGGCTTTATTGATCAAATAAGGAAGGTTTTCGACTTGTGCATACACTTAATCAAAAAAACTAATATAATCTTTTTTATTACAAATTAAAAAATAATCAATTTTATGTATGACGGTTTTCTTCGTAAATACCGTATTTACCGAGAAAAACCCAAAACTAATCATAAGAACTGTGTATTGAGAGGAGTCCCATAATGAGGAACATTTTTTGACCTTGCAATGTATTTAGCGTAAAAAATTAAGTGAACCTTTTTCGTAGGAAATTTAAAGTAGAATAATTTTATACTCAATAATTTTTCTGCTAAATGTCATATATATTGAGATAAATGGCAATAACTTACGGAATGAACATGTTGAAAAAAAATATTAAAAAACAACTAACAAGTGACTTTTTTGGACTTTGAGAGCATTTTATTGGAAAAATGAATATAACCTTTTTTGTTCGTAATTAAAAAAAATTAATGTTGTTCCCTTTTCTTTTTCTTGTAAGTGCCATATTAACTGAGATAAATGTAAAAAACTAATTTTTTGAGAGGTTTTATGTTTTCCTTAAGCTCATTTGTGAGCTTAACTGCTGGAAAAATGTTTAGTATATTATTTAGGATGGAGTTTTCCACAAATTCGCGAATAATTGAATTTTTTTTATCATTTTGAACAATAAATAACATTCACTTTCTTTTTTTATGGGGGCTGGTACCTCATGAATTTAGGCTAAGTTTCTTACCATCGTATAATTTTCATCTCTGAGAGCACTCCTATAAAAAAAAAACATGTCCATGCATTCTTCAAGTATTGTCGTCAGTAAGGGTGAGTGGGAGGGGCTAAACCTCAAGAGTTTTTTTTGTGTGCAGCAGAGAAGTTGAAAAATACGAGTAGATATCTGCTTAAAATATGAATTTAGATTAACTTATCAATAAATTTTTTTCGATAAGTTCAATTTTATTTTATCAAAAAGCATTTTTGGAGTCGAGAGGAGCATGAAAGACCAAGAAGACGCCAACATTTGAACCCTCTCCTTCCTCCAACAATAACTTATTAGTTGTTCTGTTGCTACCAAGAATTGCTCATGAAATCAAATGGTAAAATTTTAAGAGCCATACACCCCTTATCGTCCGCATTTGGAGTTGGAGACGTAGCATAGGGCTTACAGTTTGAACCCTCTCTGATTTCATTTTTTCTGGTTACTTTTCAGTCGTTTTTCAACAAAAAAAGGTCATTTTGTATACCACTTCTCAAGCGACAAAAAGTCGACTAATAAAGTAATTACGTAAAAATCTTACTAACTAGAATGAAGTGATCTCTTGCTTCTTCGAGAACCGTTCGCACTTACGGACTGAAACAGAAACAGAAAAACACCGTAAAATACAATATTCTGTATTTTAACACCGTTTAATCCCATAACGCGACTATTAAACGACACATCGAAGACATAAACATACAGATAATTCATCATACGTTCTAGCATTTCAGCGGACAAAAAATTATTTACATAAATAACCGCATTATCGCGACTCGGCGATCTTTTTTATCTGTACCGGCTTTATGTGGCACATATACGAGGGTCATTTCGAGCATGAACCGACGTGTTTATTCAATTTACCAACTACAGGTTAAAAACCAACAAGCCAAATGAAAAAATTAACTCGATGCGCTACCGAAATACGGTCTCGTTTTATTTCGCGCCAAATCTCGAGAGAATATTTAAAAATATAGGTAATCTGATTTCACGTGTAGGATGAAGATACTCGTGTGAAAGGTTCTAAATGAGATTCTCGGTGTATTTTTTTTTAAGCACGAACGTACTTTTTTTTTGTAAACGTAAAATTGAATGTCGGATTAATGAAATTAGCGACGGTTCGGTCCTGATTTGAATTTTGATTTGAGTAAATTTGGAGATTCTGTTTTCGCCAAATTCGGTGTATACGCGATGAGTGTATGAAATTAAATTGATTTGTTTGTTGAGAGATTATACAAATTTTTACAAATTGTGTTTATTAAAAAAAACAAAAAAAAAAACAAACATCATGATTAAATAGATTTTTGAACTAGTTGATACACCAGGAAAAACACTCAATTATTTCCATGTTATTTACTATTTTCATTATATTTATTTGTTTTTATTTCATAGTAATTACCAAATTATGATTTTTTCTACTCACGTTCGCATATATTTAACATTTGGATCATGTCAGAAAATTTTTCAACGAAAAAATAAATCGTCCAAAAAAAAAAAATTAAAAATCGTTAACAACAAATAAAAATAATACATAATTCTACTCACCCGCGAACTGCAACATAACGACTCGCGAAAAACCACAAAAAACAAGCAAAAAACCGCAATAAGAATTTTCTCGCACATACTAATAAGCTTTCATGGCGTTAATGAAAAATCAAAATAGTCTTCGACGCAAACGGTAAACTAATAATAAATATTCAAACACTCGCGTTTCATTTTCATAGTCCATTTATGTATGATTCACGCGTTCGCTATTTTAGTCGGTAGCGAAATGAGATAATTGTTTTGTGCGAAAGCAAGAAAGATGTACCTCCGCACATGAAGGAAAAAAGTCAGTTTAATTAAAGTCATTTTCAAAAGTTCTGACATTGACCACAAGTCACGTCTCGGCGCAGAATCATTAGTCCACTTTTATTATTGAAATCGCATTTCTCGCATAGGTAATTAGCAGTTCATGAAACACTAGCCTCGTTTTTTTCTCTTCTTCGTATACGTACGCATTGGATTCAAAGTTATGAAGGTTTTCAAAACTACAATGTAATATGAACATTTTAATATGTAAAATCAGTTTATGACAACCGGTTTCTTTTGTATACGAATTAACACGTTATATTAGCGGCGCGATGCTATTGTAGTATTTTTCGCTGCGGGCATTTATTATACAGGTGCTCGCGGAAATAAAAAAATTAAATTTATATTAAACATTGCTTCGTTAATAACCAATGATGAGTGCATTTTCGCCGACACCGAATGATACAGTTTCCGCAATGATGACTGGTGGAGTGGCTGCCAGAGTAATTTAAATACTTGTTTGTTTTAAATGGTTTCAGGTTGTTTATATTGAGATATAAATTTTTATTGTTTTTTTTTTGTTTTTTTTTTCGACGTATTGTTTCGGATTTTTTTTTTTTTAGTTTTAGGATACGTACTTGAAGGTGAAATTTACGGAGATATAAAATAAGATTTAGTTTATTGTACGATGACGAAATTTATTAGTGAAACACTTGGATTTCTGAATAAGATATGGGAAAGGTGATTTTATCTGCTTGGTTACAGTTTGAACAATTATTAATTTCGTAACTGAGCTGATACGATGGTACAATATTGAATTAGAGACTTGGTTAGAAAATTGTCTTGGAGGATATGGTGTTATGAAAGAAGATCTTTAAGGATTTGAATGTTTTCCCTTCCCAACAGACACCACAATTTTTTAACAATTTTACTGTTATTGTAAAATGAAAATATTCAACATTAAAACTCCGTCTAATATTTATTTATGATGAAATTATGGTTAATTAATTAGGTAATATTTTTATAATAGTTCAAATTTATATTGGATTTATAATTTCCATAAATTATTTTGTTAGTAACAATCCCTCTATTAGATTATTTTTTATATGGCTGATTACATCAATTTATACATAGAAATTAAACATCTGTAATTTTTAAAAAATTTTTTTTTTCATAGTAGTTGATGGAGCAAATTTTTGAATTTTTCAACAAATTAATTCTGTAAAATTACCCAGTTAAAATCTACTGTTTAAAAAAAGGCCAATTGTTTGTTAAAATTTAACATCAAATTTATAAGTTTAAACGCAGAATTTTTCATCACCTTTTTTTTAGAATTAACCCCGTGTATAAACTTGGAAAGGACAGCTATTACAGCCTATTTGATTTGGCTGGAAGGGGGAAAGGGAGCGTTTGATGGTGGAGTCTTCAAAAGTTTGCATTTCAGACCATTTGTAATCATCTGGCAAATGTCTGACTTTTTGGTATAATATATAATTATTATTTTCCCCTCACACGTAACACTGAGGAGTATTCATGAAATTTGCTCAAAAATTGATGAGAAACTGTTTTTGAAAATGCTACGAAACTATTTTTTTGTTTTTTCGATGCACCTCAAAATGGCGGATCACTCAAATTTTGAGGTAGGCTGGAGAAGTGGTGAATGACTCAAATTTATTGTTTCTAATTTCATATAAAAGAGTGAGTTACGGAAACCAACATATCCAAATTTCAGCTTCCTAAATGCATTTTGAGGGGAGTTAGAGCATAAAACGTCTTTTAGAGGGGAAATTGCTGCAGGAAGTTTTTTGAATCTTTCATGTCTCCTCATCAAATTGACTTAGAAAAGTCAAACTTTGTATGTTAGATTAGTTGGTGACCAGAATATGATTTCTTGAATTTGGTTCAAAATGGATCCAAAATGGCGGATCATCAGAATTTGAGTTTGAGGAGACTCAAGTAGTTATAATTTGAAAAATAGTTGTGTTCGTATGGTCATTCAATGGCAAGAAATACTGTATTTTTTTTCTAATTCGACTTCTTAAGTGGTTTTCAGACTTTGTATTTGGTATGGCCTGTTCACATGAAGGGGTTAGTAATGTTATTTGTAAACCTGAACGAGCCCCAATTAAAAACTCAGCTCCAGTAAAGCGGCATAGCTGCTTACATTTTTTTAATCGACATTTTTTGCTTAATGTGATGTGCGTAATAGATTGGAAATAATTTTGGGAGTCGGGTCATAATAGTTGCTAAATGATGTAAAAAGGACGTCATAAAAATTTTAGCTTTCTAACTCAATATTCAGATCCATCATAATGAAGTCCAACATTAAAAAAATTTGATTCGTTCTAAAATTGATTATATTTTTTTGCGTTCTGATTCCTTAACTCATGCACACTTGCTTGGAGTATTTTTTTTTCAACTTTTCGGTTTTTAAAAATGTTTAGAATTACTTTTAGTCCTTTTTACAATTGCTGAGACTTTTTAAACATTTTCATGTAAATGAGAAAAAGATTACAAGATTGCTAATATTTAAAAAGCAATTTTTCGAATTCAGAATGATATGATCAAATATTCAGATTGTTTTCGTTCTTGAAATTTTGAACAGTTATAACTTGAGTGATTTTTTTTTCACTTTTTCATATTTCAAGGGATGTAAAACATTGAAAAATGTTTTGAATTAGATTTTGTTCGTAAAAGTGTTTTGAAGTTCCAAAAAATTGAAAATTATTTTTTTACTAGAATTAAAAAAAATCTTTGAAGAGTCTAAACATTTGCAAATTCACTTTTAAAATTTATTGTTGCTTTTAAGTGTTATTGGATTTCAAATATTGAAAAATAATTTTTCTAAATATACTGTAATTTTTTTTTAAATATATTCAAGTGTATAGAATTTGAAAAATTGAATCATTGGGATTGAAAAAAAAAATTAACACACTTGAAAATTTTAAGAATTATTTTTTTTTATTTTATTTTTTATTTTTATTAAAAAGTTTTTTATGAATTCAAAAAATTTGAGAAATCAGTATTAGAAATTTACGCATCCAGTATAAAATAATAATAATAATAATAATTATGATAATAAAAATTTCGCTTATTTATGGTAATTTTTTTTTTATTCTTTTTTTATTTGCTGTAAGTTATAACTGATACGTGCTATTGTTGCTGTATTTTTTCTATTAATTATTGATTTATTTTATTTATTTATTTATTTATTCGCTTGGTAGTGTTATTTCAAAGTTCGAAATGGTTTATCTGTTCACTACTTTAACTATTAGAAAAATGTTGTAGAAGGGCGTGGTTACGCTTATAAATTTGCCTTCGAGGCAAAACTACATATTTTCATTAAAAAAAATGTATTTGCATTTTGTTTTTTGATAGCTCGTCATAATGAAAGATGGATGATTAATTTTAGCTGCGTAATTTTTTTTTTCTACTATTAAGAATTAATACAGGCTCAATCTCGAACCATTTCAAATTACTTAAATGTTAGACGCTTAGAGCTTGAATTTCTGAGAATTTAAAAGAATACCAATAGTGTCTTTGAACTGAAATCACTCCGCTAATTTTTTTTTAAGGTGCTGTGTATAGCCGCAGGGGCTAATGGCATATACTTCGGAATGTTAGATTAAATGGGAGAGGCTAGACTAGTAAATTTCAAGAAGAGTAGTGATTTTATTTGATTAGGATTGTCTGATAGGATTTTAGCAGTTGGATTGAACGGTGTTCGTTATGTATGGGATAGTGGAGTAGAATATGAGGTATGGTTATTAACTGTATTACATGCGGTACGGACATTGATTGTATTTTATCAGGGAGAAGTTTTTTGGGAGTTTATTTAACACCCAGAAGAATTATATTTTATGTGTTGCACTGTAGGTACTCCTGTTATTGGGTCATTCGGATTTTGGTGGTTTTAAAAAAAATTATAATTTTTTTTTTTGTAGTGATCTAGTGATTAAATTTTCGAAATGGTCAATTTTTGGTTTCCACTTTTCTACAATTTTTTATTACTTCAATTTCAGCGTTAAGAAAAATTTCTTCGAGGTTTGCTCATTTTTAGAAATCAGAGATGTGATTATGTTTAGTAATTGAAATTGAAATTTTTTTTTTTTTCATTTTCGCTTTTACAAAATATTTTTTATCTCTTCCATTTAATAATTTTTAAAACTATCAATTTTCTAACGATTTATTTGATCCCTCAATTTTAATGTAAAGACAAACCTTAATGTATGTGTTTCACTCGTAATGGTTACCTAATAAAGCTGAATAATACTTATTTAGTTTTAAAAAGCGAAGAGTTCTAATATTTATTTTTCGAAGTCGTATTTGATCCCTTCAATGTCAATGATCGGTCAAAATCGCATAGAATCTTTATTATTCTGAATAAGCAGTTTCAATGACATTCAGCAATAAAATTCAAACAACGCTTGTTCTCTGACTCCAAAAACATTGTGGACTCGAGGCACTGCATCTGAAATGCTTAATGGGTATGCTTGGAAATATTTTTAAAATTGATATTAAAATTGACGAATTACTGACTTCTCAGATTTATTCAGGATGCTCGAATAACCTCTCAAAAAAAGTTGAACTTTGGAGAAGAGGTTGACCGTCAAAAACCTTCCTAAACTACTTACTGAATAAACGAATCAACCACGTGGTTTATTAAATGATAAAATAACGGTGAGAATTTGAATACGCCTATATTAATAAATATTAACATTGTATCCATATTTTTTAATATAACGCTAGAATTCAACTACCGTGATGATTTATAGATTGACGAATCGTGTTTGACCCTCGAGATTTATACCTGCAATAAATATTTCTCGATAACGTGTTCTTCGTGTCTAGCCCTATTTGCAGTAGTTTTGCATGAATTATTAAGTACGTTTAAAGTTTGATATGGCATTCAAATATTTGATATAAATCATGGTCAATGTTCAATGATTTGTTACCCAATTCATACGTGCAACCATAGAGTGTATACTTGACGCGAAGAATTTTTTTCTGGAGATGACTTCGTGTACACACCTGTGCATAATGTGTACTAAGAAGTTTAAAAAAATACTCTACAATTTTCCGGAAGATTGAATCATATTGTAATAACTTTTCAATTATTTGAATATGGTTTTAGCGGTTAGGTGTTCCACCGTCATACATAATTATAACTATACTGTTATGTAACGATTTATTTCAATGTCAGAATCATCGATAAAAAAAATCTACCCAAACTCTTCGATGATAAGCATTCAAGAAATTATATTTCTAGATATGTACGAGTCAAGATTTGAATAATGGTGTTTTTTAAATGAGATGGTATTTGTCTTGCGTCATGATACGTATTCAATATTTGCGTGCGTTTTGTCGAGTTTTTTGTACCCGAAATTGACAACTTATGAATTTTAATTTTTTAAATTACACGACCAATGATTGACAGAAAGCTGTGCATATCTTAGAAAATTTAACAACCAAATGTCATTAAACTTGGTGGCTTAGTTCATACCTATATTCGATAATAGGAATTATTTTACTATTCATTCGATTCTGGGAATCTACAGTGAATTTTTCATTAACTAACCTTAAATAATTAGGTAGGTATTCGATGAGGTCTTTTGAACTGGCTTAAAACACCTCCATTAATTACCATGTGAGGATAAGATAAAATATTTAGAAAAATTTAAATAAGCTATTTCATTTCGAGCTGTGGATGAATTGATGTTCTTTCATGAGGGTATTTAGTATTTACATGCTTTATTGCCCACTTTGCTTTTTTTTTATTTTTTTAAAGATAATCAGGCGAAAACTATCAATCAAACGAGTCGTGTTGAAATTGAACATTAGTATTGCGGTACTTCATATGCATAAAAACGATATTACATATTATCAAGTACCTAATGACGTAATGCGGTATTTGTCAAAAATTATGGCACTAGGTACCTAGACCTATACCTACCTACATTAGATAAAATTAGTGACATGGAAAAATAAAACGTTACAAGCGGGTTTCTCTGTCAGTTAAGTGAATCTGAATGTAAGCAAGAAAATACTTATTTTAGATTAATTGTAACAGTTTTTTTTTTTTTTCCATGAAATTCTAATTAATAGCTTTACAAAGAAAATGTTGAAAGTTCCTCTCCCGATAGGTGAGCAATGTAGCTCACAAGAGGGCATTCTAATACTCCCACTACACCAAAAAATAATTTTTCTGCTCTACATTTTCAGGGGTTTACACTAGGGATGAAATTGTTCAATAAAATTTAATTATACTTTGGATTTCTCGTAAAATTTACATGAAAAATTGTTTATACTGGTCATAGATTTGGAGTTGAAAAAATTTCAAATTTTAAGCGTATTTCACATTAATTTGAAAATGCCACGAAAAAAATTTTTGAAATATTATTTCAGTACGCTTTACATTTTGTAGGTATGTAAAATATGTGTTTTTAAACGCATTTCCTCTCCAAATTTCGAAACGAGTGGTTCAATCTTTGACCACACAAGTTTATTTGAAACTCTTTTACCACGTTGTGAAACGAAGAAGTAAGTAAATATATTATAAAAATTGCTGTAAGCTGCACAGTATCTCAAATGATTAGAGAAGTTATATTTTTTTTTACAGATACGTAAACAAGCAGAAATTGCTTCCAGATGTGTTTTTTCAAAAATTTCAAAATGCTACTGCCTACAAAAAGTTTCTAAAATTTTTTGGCTTATGTCATTTGAAACCTCATTGAAAGAGCTTTCAAATGAGTTCTTGAAATTAAAAGGAGAAGGAGGAGAACCAATTTGCTTCGAATCCCGGAAGAATATATTTTGAAAACCCATACTTTGTTACAAAATGTGAATTTTGTTTTGAAGAAAATTAATTCTTTCCTCTTCTTTTCATTTCCGTGTTCCAATTTTCTGGAAATAACTACTCAAGAATTACTTTATATTTTGAAAAACTATTTTTCGGTGTTTTCAAATTATAATTATGAGCTGAAGCAGTTTTTGAAATCTACATTTTCAAGCTTAGGTATGTCTTATGTACTAAATTTCTTGTACACAATCTCGACTGAAAATTTTGAGTATATATATATTTTACTGAGCAATTTTTTCCGCGAAGTTTACTCCTGAAGATATGGAGCAGTAGCGTAAATAGCGAGTTCTTCTAGAGGAAGGGGGGGGGTAACGTTCAAATATTGTAATGAAATAACCATAGTTACATGCACTCATGCCCGTGCTCTCCACTAAATTCATCCTTCATCCTTTCAAAAAAAAAAAAAAACTCTGTATTATATTTCAAGAAAATAAAAAAAAAACTCATAAAAGTGTTCTAACGTTATAATAAAACATAAGGATAGAAATAAAAAAAAGGTAAAAATTCAATTTCTTCCATTTAGTTGTAGCTTTTTGATTTTTGAACTTTTATTGCTTTAGTTCTTGAAGAAAAAACTTCTAGGTGTAGGTTTAAAGCCGAAAATCGTCCTTGGGGTTACAGTCCCTTTTTCACATGGAGTAAATTTCTCATGCATCAAGGTGACTTTTTTTTTGAAACTATTCTTTGGGCATTCGTGAAAAAAAAAAACATAAATTGCTGATTTTATTAAAATTAATTTCTCAACAAATTCTTGATTAAAGAACTATTTTTCATGTCAGCAATAACGTGATCAAAATTTCATTAAAACTACAGTATTATTATAATATATTTAATAAGCTTGTCACGGATTCAAAATAAGAAAGTAATGCAATAATTTGGGCTACTCAAGTACGTATACCTATACTTGTAAACAAATAATAATAATTAAGTATAATTATGTAATTTAGGTCGTTATAGATGGATTAAGTACGTAGTGGGACTTGTAATTTCATCTTTACAAATCATCAACTATTATTAATGAATAAATTAATGTTCTAAATTAAATTAAAAACGAATATTAAAGTCTAATAAAATTCCAAACATTGCATCTATTCAAATAATACACCGCGCATGCGCTCTGAAACAGCTATAGAATGAAAGCCACGTTATCAGTGTTATCAGCGCGTCGTAATAGGAATCATTGATCTCGTTCGTTCTATTTAGCCGTTGAGAATTAAAACGATATTGATCTCATATCGTCGAAATAAAATTACTATAATCATTTCATAATCAATTTTTATGAGATAATACGTAAATTTAGCGTTCTGACCATTAAATTAGTTTCCTCGTTCAAATAAAATTCAAACGACACATTCTTCTTTGTTCTTGATTCGTTCGTTTTGACGACCCGCGAACTGATTCGTTCCAGCGTCGAGATATTTTGCTGCAATGATGGTACGAAAATTCCGATAATATTATTAATTTCGTAAAATAATAAATGTCAACTTTCATTCGTGCTAGTGTCATGTAAAAAAACCCTAATCTTAATTACTAATCATCATTATTTTTACATACGTATTTCAAGGCTGTCTAGAATGATAACTGTAAAATACTCGGTGTACCTCTTGTTGTTTTCAACTTGTACGATAATCTCGGCGAGAAAATACACGGACGAGGAGAAACCGGCGTGGGCCAAGAAAGATATTAGAGATTATTCCGAAGCAGATCTCGAACGTTTATTAGATCAATGGGAGGTTTGTATTATCTACCCGAATAAGCTAATTCTCGAGTGTTTTTTTATCTAACGAACACCCAGTATCTACTGATAATTGATAAGTACTTATTTCGGGAACTTATGTCACGTAGGAAGATGAAGAACCATTAGAACCTGATGAATTACCGGAGCATTTACGTCCACAGCCGCAAATAGATCTCAGTCAAGTATGTACTGAATTACTGAAATCGTTGACCGTTAACATATGCTATGATCCCGTTCATTCTTTATTGTTAATTTAGATCCAAAATTCTGATCCTGAAGAGTTGATGAAATTAAGCAAAAAAGGTAGAACGTTGATGACATTTGTTAAAGTTTCCGGCAATCCTACTAAACTTGAAACTGAAGAATTGACTAAATTGTGGCAAACTAGTCTATGGAATAATCATATTCAAGCAGAAAGGTATGTAATCATTTTGCTACTATAATAATGAGTTTTATTGATTTTTCTTCATTAAAACAAGTGAAAATTTTCATTAGATATATTATTGAAGACGATCGAGCAATATTTATGTTCAAAGATGGCGCCCAAGCTTGGACTGCTAAAGACTATTTAATCGAACAAGAACGCTGCGATTCTGTCTCAATCGATAGTAAAGTATACGAAGGCAAATATCGTAAAGTAAGTTCAACTGCAGGGCGATTCATTATGAATATTAAATTTTCAGTGCTTCATCAGTGTGTAGTACTGCTGGAGATGAATAAAACACTCCTCCAGAGATGTCTGAATAATTGTTTCCAGACTCTCTATCAATTTGATGTTATTTGTATTCACTAGTTCTCAGACAGTAGAAATTAATTATGTGACATCACGTAGCATTATGGCAAAGAAACGATCAATTGCTTGAAATATTACTTGAAATTTTTTTTATTTTGAGGTGCAGTTTTTTTCGGTGAACCTCCCCCCCCCCCACTACTAGTTCCTTGATTGGAATGCAGCGAGTAACACTTTCTTTTTTCGAGGATTTTTTTAAAGTGATTTTGTTCCTCACCTGTGGGTCTTCAGGAAAAAATTCCCAATATGAATATTGTAACTCTTATCAAAAGTATTTTTTCCTCTGTTCTTCAGTTTGTTAGATTAATTATGGAACGAAAAATGATCTCGATTTTTCAGTTGAAAATTTAGTAGCATTTTTGTTGTTTGTTGAAAATTTTATGCAACTTTTTAATCGAGTTTTCAATGAAAAACTAAGCTATTACAATCCTACTGATTTAGAAGGAGAGGTTGGAGAGAAAAGATTACGTTTCTGACCATTTGTAATTAATTGAACGATCTCCATTAATGTACATATATTAGTATGTATTACAGATAATTTATTGGGAAGTTGTTCGTGGAAATCTCTTTAAAAGATGTTTTCTCAGATTTTCGATGCCACTCAAAATGGCGATTCATTCAAATTTTGAGGGAATGCGGAGCAGGGTTGGGCAGGATTCGAATCCGAAATTGATTCGTGATTCGTACTCGATTCTTTTTTTTCAAGTGGATTTGAGGATTCGAGAATTAAGGAATCGAATCCATTAAGGATTCGTGAAAGATTCGATTCGCTTCCGAGGATTCATGTAGCGAATCACGAATCCAAGAGAAATAAACGCTTGCGGGTTAACGTTGGAGAAAACGTCACCAGTTACTGGATTTTCTTCGAACGCGTATCCTATTCCTATTTTTTCATTTTTCAAAAAAATTTTTCTAATGAACTACTTTTTTAGTCTAAGAGTTTTCTACGTTTTTATTCCTTCTCATCGGTGAGGCGTGCTTTTTACTGTGGGTTACAGATAAACAGAAGAAAAAGTTGGATTTGCGAAGGATTCGTGATTCGAAAATTGGGTTCGAATCCACGAATCCGATGGGTGGATTCATGATTCGGATTCGATTCATTTTTTTACGTCCATTTTAGCCGGGATTCGTGATTCGTAAATTGATTCGAAGATTATTGTACTGGATCCGGATTCGGATTGGATTTATTTTTTTTTTTGGATTCTGCCCAATCCTGATGCGGAGAGACCCCGCAAAGCCCTAAAATTGTTGATAATAATGTTTCATCACAGAATAAAACATGGGCATTAACATTTCCAAATTTCAGTTTCTTAAGTGATTTTGAAGAAGAGAGTTGAAGCATAAAACGTGATTTTGAGAGGGTTCAGAAATCTTGAGTCGTGAAATTTTTTGAATCTCTTATATATACTCACTAAATCCACTTAGAAAGGTTAAATACATTTTGTATAAGGTTAGTTGGTGAGCAGAATATGACCTCTTGAATTTGGTTCAAATGGATTCAAAATGGAGCATTGTCGAAGTTTGAAGAAGGTGGCTTAGATTTGATAAATATGGACTCATATAATTTATGAGGAAGAGAAGTACATACTATATACTATATTCGCCTTCATAAATAATGTTGAAGGGGGGGGCTGTAGAAGGAAGTCATTGCCTTCAACGTGTGATGTGGGTTACAAAAAAAAAAAGGTTTTTGGTTTTAGTTTCATGCGACAATATGAGCTCAACTTAGCAGGAAGGTGAGAATTTGTACAGAAATTAATTTTTCATAATTAATTGATTTGACTACTCTAATTGCAATGAATGGTGGTGAATAAATTTTTTAATATTTTAAATTATGTCTTGAAGTATATTCATAATTTCTTGTCCTTGAAGAAAATTTATGCTTCTCAAAAAATCCCTTTCTCGGCCTCCCATTACCCTATCTATAGATCTGCAAAACGTATGTTCTGAAAATAATTTACAAAACCCCTCTCATTGATTCATCTTAGCTACTAGCCTGATATGTGCTTTATTTTTTTTTTTTTAAATAAATATTTGTTCAGGATATACTATTCGGTATGTTCTGAGTTTGATGCATAGCAATAAAGGCTTAAACAACAACAACAACAACAAACAAATATATTGTTATTTAAAAAAAAAAATTAAAATATTAACTAGTATTAGTTTATTTCAATGCCTGTTTTAGGATCGTTGCTGGGGGGAGGGGGAATGGTTAGCTCCATACGCTCAAGTGGAGAATGTAGTAAATTGCTTAAAACTACCAAAAAGTTGATATGTACCAAAAAAGTGTCTCTTTACATTTTTAATTAAAAAACGTCTAAAAAAAGCTGTTGAAAAGTTTAGACACCCAAACTCCCTCCCCAACCGGCCATGGTTTATTTGACTATGAACCGTAAAAAAAATAGATGTAATCTTTCAATGTTGAAGAAAAAAACTAAAATTTGAATTGAAATTTTTCATTCATATTTATTTTGTTTTAGGGCTCCGAAAGAATTAAATCCGAATTATAAACATGTTGAAGCAAATAAAGAACAACCTACTCTATTTCATATCATACGTGGACATCCTGGCTGTAAGTTTAATCATTCCATTGTACAATCAACATTTACAATCGATTGGTATATCGAATGTGAAAATCGGATTTCTCGCATCCATATACTCTGCAGTGCAATTTTTCGCCAGCCCGATAATCGGCCACTTGAGCGATCTATACAGCAGCAAACGGGTTCTAATCTCTTCGTTGCTATTATGCGCCGTTTTATATCCAATTATGGGTGCAGTAACCTCATTCATATTAATCACAGTGATCAGAAGCATGATCGGGTTCATAAAACATACACAGTTACTATGTAAAAATTATATCCAAGAGAGTGCCGACGAAAAAGAGCATTTCCATCAATTCGGTAAACTAAATGGATTCACGTCTCTGGGCTACATAATCGGACCAATCATCGGAGGATATTTAATAGACGTTGAAAACGGATTCACCTATATGTGCTGCTTGACCGGCGTATTCTTCGCCTTAAACGCCACTATTGCTTGTTACCTGTCATCGAGTAAGGCGAGAAAATCGCACGAACGAGCGTATACGAATTTCTTCTCGAGTTTTAAAAACATCCCGTGGCCTATATGTTGGGATTTATTCGTACTTAAGTGTTTATCAGTATTCGCTATGTTTTCGTTTTATTTCAATTACAATAAAATCATCACCACTAGGTACGATACGTCTTCGGTGATGATCGGCTATTCGTTATCGTTACAGGGGTTGATACGTGCGGTTACAGCGTTCGGCATACACCGTATATTCACCTTGTTCCCAGCCAATACGAGTATTGCTCGTAAAATGCAAATTGTCTACGCTGTATTGATTGGTAGTTTCGTGGCGTTATATTTATCGAGTTCTTTTAATCTGTTTTTACTGCTATTGATTCCACTAAACGTTGTCTATGCTTTATTAGGATTATCAACCACGATGCTCTAGTGGAACGAGTTAAAGATCATAAAAAAGGCATCATTTTGGGTGCGTTTAATAACGTCACAGCTATATGTCGATTTTTACTTCCACTCTTCTCGGGCTATGTGACCGATATATTAGGTTATGACGGATCGTATTTGGTTTCCATATTATCTTTAATCGCCGGTTTTGTGACCATTAGTTTTACCAAGGTTCGAACAAAAGTCGAATAGTATCGTATCTCTCGTCGCAGCAAAAGTTACCATTACTTTTATTTTTCCTTCAACGTATGCTCGCCTGAGTGATTTTATTTTCCTATTTATTTATTTCGATTAGATAAATTCCATATAGGGGGCGAGTGACGAATCTAACAAAGTCGTTATTCGCAATTTACCGCGAAATATGTCGAGTATGTCGATCAGTCGAATGAATCGTTATCATTGTTCGTTTTAAACGGAAATTGCTACGAAGATAGTGTAATGAATTTTGCACCTAATCTATAGTCATTATGGTTGGTTTTGACGCCGTTATGATAATAGCACGAATTGAACTCGTGGGTTGCTCTCTAGTAGCTTATATTCTTCTGAATGATCGCTTTCATTTGGGTTTTCCTCTTCCTTATTTCATAATTATACACGAATAGTACATATATCCGTCAATTAATACTTAAAGTGATATTTTTTGTTATTCTATTATTAAATAAAAAAATGTTGTTTTTTTATATTTTTTTTTGTTTGTGATTTCAGTTTGCTCATTCGATGTTGAGCGATGTGGATTCGAATATTTGATATTAGAGTATTTTCTGGGTGATATTGGGGTTGGCATCGATAATATTAATGCGTATTTGTTAGAAATTCACCTGTCGTTTGGACTGGGTACTTGAAGGATGTATGATTGTGTGTGTGTTTTTTTAAACTACGTTCATATTTTATTATTACTACTATTATGTAATGAAGAATATTTGTCTCTTTGGGTTTTGAAAAAACTTGAACTAGTGGGTTTACGTTGATTCATTTCGAAAAATATTCATTTTTAGCATTTTACCATAATATTTTTTTTTCTGATGCATGTACGCCTGATGTAACATAAAAATAAACCTATCGGTATATAAGGAATTTTACGAGGGTAAATAGATTTTTTTTTTTCTAAAATTTATAGCGGCGAGTATGAATGTTGTCAAAAGACCACAATAAGAAACTGAATAAAGTTCATCCCTCTAGGTCAATATTCATATAGGCCTATCATCTGAAATTCAATAACTTTAATAAGTATATTTAATAATTAAATTAAAATTTTATTTTAATTATAATAAAGAATCTAATTCTAGTTTAATAAATAAATTGAAAATTTTATTTATAAATTATTGATGAAAAATTTCATTTCACTAATAATTTTTTTTAATGAAAATTGTAATTAAAAATTTAATTATTAGTTTTATTTTTTTAATTTATTATTATTTTGTCTAACCGCAATTGCTGGCACAAAATTAATTTTAATTTAAATTAATATCTTATTTAAAAATAAATTAAAAATTTATAAATGTAAAATATTTGAAAAATGTCAAATTTTTCAAAATTCTAACCAGACCCCACTTTAATGCAGACCGAATAGCACAAATTGGCAACAGCGCATCAGGTAACTGGTGAACATGTTCTGATATCACGCCGAACTAATGTAAGGCGCCTATAAAAGATGAGCAGAGATATACGCCATATTGGTTCAAAACTGTTCAAAAATTCAACTACTAAATCGTATAATTTGAGAACAGTTTTTTTTTTGTATGCATATTCAAAAAAATGTACTCCTTTCCGTAATATTGGTATAATTTTTCTTCATTTCCTTTCAAATTCTATTTTCTATGAATTGAAAAAAATTTTTCATGAACCAATATGGATTTTTTCACAATCTATTTTTTAAAATAATTATGATAATTTTAATGAAATAAATTGAAGTAGTTTCTGTTAGAACCATTATGGTGATGGTAAATATTAACTCAGAAGACTTAAATTTTTTGAAAATTCTATTGGAGTTTTTTGACAACTTTTCCTCAACCTTCCGCTATAGGTTTTCGAAGAAAATCCAAAATCAGTCAACCCTAATGTTTCACCTCAAAATGTGGCCCTTCATATTTTTTACGATAGTACATTCATTTAACATCATGTATGATAGTTTATCTGCCCCTTCGGCATACCAAGTTTGAAAAATATTTTTTCGCTTTTTTTACTCATTTATGATTTATTGAAGTGAGTGGTGTTTATAATGATGACTTGGAAAATTTTTATTTTTGCATTCAAATTATGTTGGAATAATTACGTTGTTGGAAAATGTTGGGTATACAATACAGTATTACCGGCAACAAATTAGATTGAATGGAGGGTGGTAGATGGGGAGAAATGATGATGAAAGTGTGAAAAATGAGAAAACTTGTCATTTTTCTCATTTTTATAAATAACTTTGAAAAATGTATTTACTGCATATTTAAAAGAATTGTGTAAGCCCCTTCCCTTTTGCCTATGATTTACCACATAATGCATACTTTGGATGATTAGTCGTTGGTAGCTCTGAATGCTGAGAAAATGCATATAAATTTTTCATCGATTTTTTTTTTTTTGAAATGTTGATCTCGAAATTGGAATATGGGTTTGCATCAATATATTTCGATTTTCTGTACCTGGATCCCTTTAGCGAGTAGAGTAGGCAAAGTATCATACATGAATTTTACATTAATAACCCTGCATTAGGTATGAAGGAGCTCATATTGCAGTTTGAAACACCTTGTATAATTCTTTAATAACAATCGACATTTTGATCCAAAATATTATCATTTTAACAGTAGGTTTTTAATTTTTTTTTTTTTTTTTTTGTCTTTAATGAAGTTATCATTTATCAATGATTGGTGGTAACTGTCGAAACTAGTCTATATTCAAAGCAAACGTAAGCCTTTTTGCAGTAGAAGTAAAAGATCTTAACTAAAAATATCTCAGTAAGCTTCCTAATATTTTATAATTATAATTTTCAAATAATATTAATTTATAATTATGTTGAATGATGTGAGGATGAAATGTGTAGATATTTACTGGGTAAATTGAAAAAATAAAATAAAAATAAAAATAGTGAAGGTTTGTTCTCTACAAAATTTACAACTGTGATTGTGATGCATTTTCTAAAATAAATGGTTATTTGTGATTAAAATAATCACATATTTCATTATTTATGATAATGAAAAAGTAATAAAAGTGTCTCTGTAACATGTAATGCATAGATGATATATTATAGTTATGTGTGCTCGATTCTAATTTAGATTATCAAGTTGAAATTCCATCATTAAAAAAAAAAAAGGAAGAAAAAAAATTGATAAATAATTTATTTACAAATTTTTCAAGAAAAATGACATCATAAGTTAGGTAAAAGCTAGGAGAGCCTCATCATGATATCAACAATTTTACATATTACGTATATACATACATAATTTTAACGTATATTTTCTCTACAATAATATTCAATTTCTAATATCAGTCTTTCAATTATCAATTTGTTTTAACTTTAGATTTACTAGGTACAATACACCTAAACAAAAATTGGAGTACTTTTTTTATCAAATAAATACTTAAACCTAACACTAATAAAACGAACGCTATCACATCCAATAACAAGTATTGATACCAGTTGAGCTCGGTTGAAGCTGTTCTCAGGTGATACGCTCCGTTGTGTCGTATCACGTATTCTGTCCAATAAACCGCATTGTCCATCGGCGACATTGGCCTGTCTCGGAAAATAGACGAGAGTTTTTGGGCATTTTGTTGGTATCTGAAAAATCAAAGGTTTGGGTTTTACATGTTGGAATAATTCATTGGTAGACCTCTGGTTGAAGATGGAATGTGTAAAGTATACCTTTGATTGTGTAAAATTGTATTAATTTTTTCTAAAATATTCTCTGCGCTGATGTCTTCATACCATAGGATTTCGCCAGCTCCTGCAGCTTGGATTACTTTGATGTTCATGGTTTGATCGCCATAGAATGGGATGCCGAGTAATGGTACACCCTCGTAGGCCGCTTCGTTTAGAGCAAGAGCGCCTCCGTGGGTGATGAATAGTTTTATTTTGGGATGAGCTAGAAAATGTTCGAAGAAATTATGTAATTTTCTGGTTCTCAAAAAAAATAATAAAATGAATCTAAGAAAATAGTATCTTCATTAATTTAGAAATGGAAAAGGGCTCACCTAAAATATCCCGCTGTGGCATCCATTTCTTGATCATAATGTTATCAGATTTTCCGGGCAGCACGTCTTTCTCCCATTTCCATAAAACTCGTTGCGGAAGCTTCTGGAAAGCGTTCAGAAATGCTTCACGTACGTGATCTGGCATCGTTCCAGCTTGTAAAAGTGATCCCAAGCAGAAATAGATGACTCCTTCGGTTGACTCGTTCATGAATTTTTCAATATCCTGATACAAAAAAGTATTTGAAAAAATTTCATGTATGAATGCGTTTGACGTGTTTCATAACAATATTAAATTTAATTAATAATTTATATAATTATATTATTACAAATAATATTAATTTATATTATTTCATTCATTTGACTGATCTCAACATTAAAGGCAAGATATTTCCCAGTACAACGTTTTTGCAACCAAAAAAAAAAGAATTATGGTCTAGTTCTTTCTTGTAAGGGGGGGGGGGTATTTTTGTCACTTTATGGTTTAATTCCTCATCAGCTAAATAGATTCGCTGACATCGCTTCAGCTGTGGTATTTACGAGGGAATGGTCAGAACTGTCCATCGCCAATTTCTTTGGTAGGTAGCCTATCTTGTAGTACTTGAGGAGTAAACCAACGCGCCATATTCAGTTTCTCGGAAACGAAGCTTATTTGGAGAAGCAGGGTTGCCAAATGTTGAAAATCAAAAATTCCTTATTATTTGAAAAAAATATTTCTTAATGTTAAACATTGGAAATTTTAGAGCTATTTAATAGAAAGTCGTGTCATGTTTTCATATCGGAGGAAGAAAAGTGTACTTATAAAGGTATACCTATAATTTTGATCATTATTTACTTTTTTGGCGGGTAAATGGTAATTTGAATTTTTCGTTTCTTTTTTATTTGTTGTTGTTTATTTTATTTTTTTAATGCTAATTCAGGTGATAAATTAAAGAAATAATTCACTTCTATGTTTAAACAATCGATAAAACAATATTTTTACATTTATATGTGCTAAGCATTCTTTTAAAATTGATACATCAGATGAACGAATTATTTATTTTTACGTTCATTTGGTTATTATAACTGTTGAACATGTCTATAATAAATTTATAACTGCGATGTCTGCTTCACATTTGAGGAGACCAATTAATGTGTAGAAGGGCGGCATCATATAATTATGAAATTAATGCGCGTGGGAAAACTGTGAAAAAGTATTGTGTGTGTATCATTTCCTTGATATAAATCATCATTTACACATTTAATTTTATGTAAAATATATAACTTCATCAATTGTTTAAGCATAGAAGTGAACTATTTCTTCAATTTATCATCTAAATTAACATTAAAAAAATACAAATGAACAACAACAAATAAAAAAGAAACGAAAAATTCAAATTACCATTTACCCGCCAAAAAAGTAAATAATGATCAAAATTATAGGTATACCTTTATAAGTACACTTTTCTTCCTCCGATATGAAAACATGACATGACTTTTATTAAATAGTTCTACAATTTCCAATGATTAACATTAAGAAATATTTTTTCAAATAATAAGGAATTTTTGATTTTCAACATTTGGCAACCCTGCTTCTCCAAATAAGCTTCGTTTCCGAGAAACTGAATATGGCGCGTTGGTTTACTCCTCAAGTACTACAAGATAGGCTACCTACCAAAGAGATTGGCGATGGACAGTTCTGACCATTCCCTCGTTAGAGTCACCCAGGGAGTAATCACACAGAGTACGTGGTGAAGGATGAAGTGGGGATCTGTATTAATGTGCTTCTAAAACGTGAGGTCGATGGGAGTATTATTCCATGTTATCTGCAAAAAATACAAAAGTTACCCTTTCCCATTCTTATTTTTTTTTTTAATTTTTTTTTTTTTTTAGTTTAGCATGAGAGAAATATTTCAAAAAAGGACATTTATTCGGGCTAATTCCTATGGAAGATTTTTTGGCGGGTTTTGTAGGGAAATGGTTCCTTATCAACATACTAAAAGTCTCCCTCCGTCCCCCACTTGTGTTGTGATATTGATAGTTGCAGCTGCCTAGATAATCGAATGTAGTGGTAGGTGAAATACTACCTAATACAAATCGTAATTTTATGGGATTAAAATGAGTTTTATGAAAAAAATTGTAATGACCATTTCGATTGGAAATTTTACGAGGAATATTTTTTGTAATAACTACTTTCTCGAAAAATACAATATTTCTAGAGATAATTGCAAAAAAAGCCGCGGCGAGACATGCTTCACGCTATAGTACGTTTTGCAGGCGGGGTACGGAGGGAGACTTGGAACATTGACAAGGACATCTTTCCCTACAGAACCATGCACAAAAATATTGTATAGGAATTAGTGCAAATAATAAATATATCGTTGCCTGACTTTTACTTCTTCCCACCCACTTCCTGGATCACTAATTTTCTATTATGGAATACTACATTGCATTTTCTGTATTTTGGTACAATCAGGAAATTTTCTTTCGACTTGAATGGAGGAATAAAAATTAAGAAAAAAAATTTCCAAATTTTTCTATCGTAGTTCCTCAGGCAAGTAAGATAGGCAAACTTTCATACACGAGTGTCGCATAAGTAGTCCTACATGTGCTGTGAAGGAGCTCATATTTAGATGAAACACCCTGCATACATTTTATTATTTGAATACCTAATGAACTTACTTTAGGCAATGGAGAAGGATCTTTGATATGGATACCTCCGGCTTCGATAACATTAGGCACCAATGGACGAGGCGAATTGATGCTGAAATGGCTAAACGATAATATCATACTGGTATTCTTGGCAATCTCCTGTACAGGTGGCATTGCCGGGCCGAAATATTTGCGAACTAATTCGTTGGTCAGGGGTTCCCATTGCAGCTTATGGTACGCTCTAGCCACCACATAGATGGCGGTATTATACAATCGTTCGAAGAATTTCGAATTCTTGGTCAACGGAAAATCGCTAAATGCGAATGGTATGTAACCCGGATGATCTATGTTGCCCACTCGATCAGACATCCATGGCAGTATTGGTAATGTGCTGAAAAGTATGAATGGAGTTTGCAAGATGTGAGCATAAGGGAGTAGAACGTCTGTTGCAAAGGTTTCGGTGATGAGTAAATCATATTTGTCTTTGGTATGCTTCAATTCCAGCATCGGTTTGCATGTGAGTAAAGGTTCGTGAAGTTTGGTCACTATCACTAGATCAGAGACTAGATGAAAAGCACTTTTGTAATGAGAAGCCGCGTACTCCAGCTCGAATAAGTAACTAGGAATTTGCAGGCAGTAGCTGGCGTCTGTTTGATGGTAATTTGTGATATTGTGGGGCTGTGGAAAGGGAGTTATTACGGTTACATCGTGTCCTCTCTTCGCCAGTTCTAGCAGTAGGGCTTCAAAAACGATGAAGTGACTTTTCAATGGGTATGGAAATAGAGCTAAAATTCGAGAAGCTCCGCAGGTGTGTAGTAGCGCGGATGAAATTAAAAACCAAATCGTGGAAAAAATCATCTTGCATTATGGTTTTCGATTCTCCGACCTGTCGATTAAATATAAAATATTTTTATGTTCTTTTAAGAAATATTCATTGTGTGTTCATTTTTTTGATAAAATTTATATTTTAATCATATCTAATGTATGTGTGTTTTTTTTTTTTAATTTGATTCCGTACAAAATGCGATAAAATACGTTCTTTTTCGGTAATTAGAACAAAGTAAGTAAATATATTAAATTAATCGCGGTTTTATAATTACGTAGCTTTTTAAAGAAATGATTCGCTGCTTAATCTTTAACGCTTCATTGCAAAAAACCTTAATTAAAATTATATCGAAACTCTAGAATAAGATTAGCTTAACAATTTTAACGCTTATTAGAACACGCTAATAGTTAACATTACGTAATTTTTTTCTAGGTCTAGTAAAATTCGCGCAAAAAATTTTAAAACCGATAAAAATCGCAAAACAGCCAGTAAACCCTTAAAAAAATTCCAATCAATATTTCAATTAAATAAAGATTAAAAACGTCCATAAATACCTGTTCATAAATCTCGAACGACTGGATCCTTTTAAGAGGCGCGCGCAAAACAAATAGGTAGCTAACTAGTTATAGTGTTAATACACATTCAGTAGAATTGCGATATTAAACGAGGAAATACATGCGAGTTGCATTCGATAAATAATTATGTCACACGTTCTACGTATTCCTAGACCCGTTTTCCCAATAAAATTAATTTCTGCACCATATGACGAAGTTGATCTAAGACTGGTATTCGATAGATAACGCGGATGCGCTTACCGCGATTTTTATTTCAAGTAAAAATTTTATCTTACTCACTCGTGTTACCAATATTACAGCATCGTTGGCACAATAACTGGTTTTAGCGAAAATTAAAATTTTGTCACTTGTATAGAATACACTAGGTACTAGGTTAAAAGTTCTTGTCGATAAATAATTTTACGAGTTGTAATCAGCGAACGGTTATTTAGTAAACTGAACTATAACCTTGATATAATAATGTGTAGTGGGTATGAGCGATATGATTCGTTGATATTGTGTCCTCATTTCTTAAATGTATTGGTTCTGTTCTTTTTTTCTCATTTTTCAATTTTTTTTTTCTTTCTTATTTTATGTTTCTTCCTTTCTTTGAAACTTTTTTTTATCATGAATGCGTTGAACTGTAGACTGATCAGTATGGGAAGGAATCCAGCATAAGATAATTGTTCTTATTAATTGTACGGAAGTAGGGATGAAGTAATATCTTGGATTATAAGATGTGGTCATTTAAATACATGATTTTGAATGGCTATTAGGCATGAAATAACCCAAAAATCGAAAATATAAAATTTTATTAAAAATAATCGAACAATTATCTAGTGAAAAAATTGAAAAATTTGTTCCACTTTAATATTTTTTGTTGTTCTTCTTTTTTACCAAAAAAAAAATTTGGAAAAAATATCAATTAAAAAAAATATGTGAATGACCTCCTTACTGCAGGTGCACATCGAATCAAAACGAGATCAAAATTCGTTTTACGTGATTTTAAAATCAAAATTAAAAGTATATAGAATTGACGTTCAGGCCTTAGCCGAACGGGAAGGGGAGAGGGTTTCCCCCCAACCCCGAGTTTTTTTGTGGGCTCACTGAGGGCGCACGACTTCACGCATCGGCTCTAAAAATCTGTTTTTACCTCCACAACATTTTTTTTTTCTTTTGCTCTTATGACTTTTCTTTCTGGGCCCGGATTTTCTCTTCACGGCGCTGTTGACTTTTTATTCCAATTTCTTATCAAATTGTATTATAAAACTGATTAGAAGTACAAATAAACTCACAGTTTCAAGTTATAGCGTTATTTCAATAAATAAGTTGTTAGAAGTTCTTGCGCTGGTGTGTAATAAATCAATTTCGCGCTTGGTATAACGAAGTATTGTGGTTCTATCTTGTTAATGCCTATTCAAGAAGTGTCTTCCCATTAAACGCCTTATCATACGTCGACTAATATTGGTTGCGGTAGTTAAGGATGTAGCCTAATGATTAAAGCATTGTAATAGGTACTTTATGTACCTACTTATTAGTAGAAAAAAACCGACGATCATTCAACAACAAAAATAAAAAGGTTTTTTTAGAAAAATCAGAAAAATATTTTTGAAGAATATCAAAATGAGGAAGAAATTAAAAAATTTTAATTAATAAGAAATTGAAAAAAATTGTTTCAATCAATTACGTAAAAATGACGGTTTTTCACATAAAATATAATGTAACAATTACCTATTTTCCTAAAAAAATCAAATATTGTTATTTTTTTGATTGAAACATTTCATCTTAAACAAACTAACAATTTTTTAGCAACCAAACGCATTTATTAGAAAAATCGAAAATTTTTTTATTTTAATAAATTATAAGAAATAATAAAATATTGTATCGTTCAGATTTTCGAAACTCATTAAAATGAAATAATAAAAAAATATCTACATATCCCAAAATCTGTAGAAACAATATTGGCACAACCTGAACTTTTTCTGCAGCAGGGGAGGGGGGTAGAAGGAACGGGGACTCCAATTCCAGTTGATACCAAGCTATCTTCATGCAGTGTAAATTTTTTTTTAAATTACAAAATGAATCTTACTTTGTATTATTGAGTAGGTAGGTAAGTAGGTATATACGTTTGAGTGCTAAATTTTAAACAACACGCTGAAGAGTTTGTATGTAAAATATTTCATAAATCTTTCATGAAATTAACAAGTATTATTATTTTTTTTTTAAGCAAATACCTATTGACGTAGATGAACCATACATAGATAGCCCACCGTATGTTAAATTTTTATCACTCGAAAATTGAGCTGGAATCGTTTTTCACTAATATCTTGGAAACAATTGGAGATATAGAGAGTACGCCCATGGCTCATTTTAAACAGGCTGAGATGCAAAATTATTTAATTATTTTAAAGTTACCTTCTGTTATAGATTTACTTTAGGAATTAATTTCGAAAAACGATTTTTTTATTTTACTATGCATTATCTCAAAAAGTAAATTAATGACAGTTGTTTTTTAATAGTGAAACACATTCAGAATTTTATGCTCTTTTGAATAAGCTACTTATAAACTTTCTATACATTTTATTTCCCGAGATATTTGCAAAAAACCAAGCAAAAAGCTTTGACTATATAGTATATGGACCGCTCGAACTGTAAAAACGTAGTCAGCCAATATAACATAACTAAATGGAGGTCGCATTTCCAAAAACGCTTCTGCGCATCACAATTCTATCATTCGAAACATCGTGTTTCCCTGTACGCTAGGAAAGCAGAGTAAAGCGGGACGAAAGCGGGAGGCATTTTAGGTAAGGAACTTCAGTTCATACATGCGCAGATTCGTTTTTGGAATTGCGACCTTCATTTATATTGGCTGAATATCATAACATTGTGCTAACTGGAGTTCGAGCGTCCATATACTATATAGTCAAAGGCAAAAAGTAGAATTTATTTTTAGTACTGAAGCTCATTTACAGAGGGCGCTCTGAAAAATGAATTGGTTTTATTGAAATAACTCAAGACTCGCTTCGATGGCAATAAGGTTTTAAAATTGAATCATGTACAAAATGTCAAGCTCTTTCGAATAAGCCATTTCGGAACTCTTTAACTCAATTCTTTTCCGGCTCCTTTTACAACATTTATGAGTGATAAATTCGTGTATACCGTTGGCTATCAATGTATAATTAATCTATGCTATTAAATAGTTTTCACGAAGAAATGAGGTTTTTTTTTAGCTTTGAGTATCTTATTTTGGCTGCACTGGTACCTAATATCTCTTCTTATGTTTAGTCGCTTACCATGCTTCGAACGGTCAAGTTGTCTTTAGTGCGTTCATATACCAACTAAAAATTCCACGACAAAGATTCAGATAGCGCTTTATTATACAAATCACATTTTTAAGAATTAAAATTTTTACTTAAATTATTCGGTCGTATTTATATAAAATATGAACTTCCTTTGCGATTCCTATCACCTTTACCCCATCCCGGCCAGCTTGCTCAACTATACACTGCTATCGAAAAAAAAAAAAAAAAACTAACTAATAAAAGAAAGTAAGAGTATTTGAGCAAAGAACAATAAAGCTGCGTGTACGGACTCTTTACTCTAATTTATGTAACAAATCATTTCGAAAACACGCGTATGCCGAAAATGAGGAGTACTTTTAGCTGTATTTCGCGACATCGTTTAACGCCTCGATATTAAATGTGGCGAAACAAGAGCACTCCGTTTGAGTAATTTTTTCAGCTTTTGTGTTACAAAAATGATTCGTATAGGTTTTAAATACGTTCCCATTTGGAGTGTGATTCTTAATCTTCATTTATCCGGGAAAGCAAGTGTTTAATAGGTTATTTTATTTCACTAGCTGTTCCGTTCATCATACCTCTACTTCTTTTTTTTCTTTCCATACGTTTCTTTCTGAATCGACAATAAGAACGATTCAACTGGGAAATGAAAAAGGTTAGGGTTAGGAACGAAGCTAGTACATCAAGGAGTAGATATTGATACCAAGGCATATGAACAGGTGCTGGTTTTAGATGGGATGCTCCTTTGTGTCTTATTACATATTCGGTCCAGTAGACTGCTGTATCCATTGCTGATGAAGCTCGGTCTCTATAAATAGCCGAGAGCTTTTGAGCGTTGTCTTTATACCTATGTAAGAGATGGTAATTAGCGATTTGAGTATTGTAGAAATTCATAAAAAAAAAAAAATGCAAGTTGAATATACATTCTGTTATTTAAGACTTGATTAATCTTCGATAAAACTACATCCGGCGTGATATGCGGGTACTCGAGCATTTCTCCGGCTCCAGCGGACTGTACTGATTTTATATTTAGTGTTTGATCGACCCAAAATGGAATTCCTAGGATTGGTACTCCTTCGTAAACAGCTTCGTTCAAGCCCAATGCGCCACCATGAGCTATGAATAGTTTTACTTTTGGATGAGCTATAACGGAAGTAAAATAATATCAATGTTAAATAAGCGCGCTAATAAAAGCGTTAAAATATTCGTGATGGCAACGCTGCAGCGTAAAGGTTAAATAAATCTAATACCGAAAATTCAATCTTCTAATTCGAATTTCCGGTTAGCAAACGTTTCCTATATGCGAAAGGCAGTTTCATTAATGCATCTCTTGGACGACGGTCGATGGTGTACTTGAAACGTTCACATCTAATTATCGCTACTCAATCATCATAGTACTACCGTACGGTGCTACTTGGTACTTCGTCCTTATCGCGAAACTGTATAATGATTTGCGCTCGTATATCTTGTCGAACTTGATTTCAATAAGTAACTTCAACTAGTCTATGTTTATGTAACTTTGTAATCTATATTCACTCTTCTCCCATCTCTCCTTTTGCATTACGTGAATCTGATCACGATATTTTACGAAAAGACATACGACCTTAAAACGTTAAATATTGATACCTACCTGATGGGATTTTTTGTTCGATTAAGTACTTCTGTAATTAGCGGACATCTGTGGTGATCTTATTATTTCGAGGATAATTAATGTTAAATTTTCCAAGATTGAGAGTACCATAGTTGGCGATTAGCGGTTTCTTGGACTTCAACAGTTTAGGTGGTAATTTTCCAAAACATAAGTTGAAGTATGATAGTTCTACGATTTTTTTTTTTTTTTTTTTTTAACAAATCTTATCTATGTATACGTACACTTTTTTTTTTGTCAATTCTATGGAATATGACTCTCGTATTCTTGAAATAATATTTAAGTAATGTAATACCAGTGCTTCAACATATTATCAAGCTTAGTGAATTCAACAAAGAAAAATTGCTCACAAACTTTTTCAAATTTTGTGTTTTGATGAATGAAAATTTTTTATGCCCTTGATCTACACATTTTATCTTTCTTAAATGATGCATTACTTGTGCCAAAAAATGTATTTCTTTTTTTTTTTTCATTGTTTAGTGGTTTCGAAGATTTTTTTAATCGGTTCCTAAAATCAATTCCAAGCATCGTTCTTGTTTCCAGTCTCATTCCCTTCCCCATTCTATTTCTCATTCCCATTCCATTTCTCGTTCCCATTCTCAGTCTTGGTCCCATTACCGTTCTCGTTTCCCTCCACATTCTCTTCCGTGGTTCCATTTCCTTTCTCGTTCCCAGTCCCATTCACCCTTTCATTCCATATCTTGATTCTTTCCTTATTCTTTTTTTCTGTTTTTATTCTTGTTCTTGTTCTCATTATCGACCCTGTTCACAAAAATCGTTCTCGGTCCCATTGCCATTCTCGTTTTCTTCTCCATTCTTTTATTCAGTCTATTACCACTCTAGTTCTCGTTCTTGTTCTTGATTTCAGTCCCATTGCGGCTCTCGTATCCCTCCATATTTTCTTTCGAGTACCCGTTCCTTTTCCCTTTCTTGTTCTTAGTCCCATTCTCCCTTTCATTCCATATCTTGATGCTTTCTTTATTCCTTGTTCTCCTTCTCATTATTGGCTCTTCGTTATCGTTCTTGTTTTCTTCCCCATTCTTTTACTCAGTCCTACTCCCACTCTAGTTCTCGTTCCCATTCTTGATTTCATTCCCATTTCCGCTCTCGTATTCTTCCATATCTTGATGCTTTCCTTATTCTTTTTTCTGTTTCTATTCTTGTTCTCGTTCTCATTCTAGGTCCTGTTCACAAATTGGTTCTTGGTCCCATTGCCATTCTTGTTTTCTTTTTCATTCTTTTTCCCAGTCCTATTCCTTTTTCCCATTCCATTCCTATTCTAGTTCTTGTTCCCATTCTTGGTCTTAGTCTCCTTGCCGTTCTCATTTTTCTCAATATTTGCTTTCGAAGTCCCATCCCCTTTCTCTTTCACTTTCTCGTTCTCATTTTCGGTCCTGTTCACAAATTCGTTCTCGAAGCCCTTGCTGTTCTTGTTTTCTTCTCCGTTTTTTTCCCCAGTCTTATTCCTTTTTTCGTTTCCATTCCCAGTTCAGTTCTCGTTCCATTATAGCTCTCTGTCCTGTAGTTGTTCTCGTTTCTCTCCATATTTTATTTCAGAGTCCCATTCCTTTTCTCGTTCCTAGTCCCATCCCTCTTTCATTCCATATTCTGGTCCTTTCCCTACCTTTTTTCCTGTTTCCATTCCCATTCTCGGTCTCATTGCCGTTTTCTTTGTCAGTCCCATTCCAATTTTTTATTCCTAGTCCTATTATTGTTCTTATTCCCAGCCCAGTTCTCGTTCCTAGTCCGTTTCTCACTTTCATTCCTTGTCCTGATCCCTTCCCTATTTTTTTCTTTTTCCATTTGTATTCTCGTTCTTATTCTTAGTCATGTTCGCAGATTTGTTCTTGGTTTCATTGCCGTTCTTGCTTTCTTTCCGATTCGCTTTCTCAGTCCCATTCTTATTCTCGTACCCAATCCTAATCCCATTTCTATTTTCGTTCCCATTCCTGGTCCTAGTTTCGTTTTTTAAACAAAGTAGGCAGAAAAAGGTTTAAAAACGATGTGTGTGCTGAAAATCGAACATTTTAACAAAAAAAAAAAAAAAAAAAAAAAAAACGCACGCTTCAGGCTTTAAATAATAATGTAGGATATTATTATTTTTCTACTATATCACTTCAGTAAAAGTTGACGAAAATGATCTTTTGAATTTTCTCACCTAAAATATCTCGTTGAGGCATCCATTTTCTTATCATGATGTTGTCAGTTTTTCCGGGTAAATCGTCCTCTTCGTATTTCCATAAAACTCGTTGCGGTATTTTGGAGAAAGCATCGAGGAAAGCGTTACGTTTCTCTACAGGCATAGTCTTCGCTTGCAACAAAGACCCGAGGCAAAAATAAATAACCCCGTGTTCGGCTTCGTCCATAAATTTTTTGATATCCTGAAGGAAAGAAACAGATATCACCGATGCAGTTACTCAATTCGGCGCTTTCGTGTAATTTTCGCGTCGAGAAACAATAACGAATAAATATTTACCGGCGGTAAAGGTGACGGGTCTTTGATTTGAATACCGCCAACTTCGACGACTCCGGGTACCATAGGTCGAGGGGAATTAATGCTGTAATGACTGAAAGTAAATATTAGACTGGTATTCTTTGCGATCTCGTCTAAGCTCGGTGTGTCTTGGCCGAAATGCTTACGGACGATTTTATCCGTCTTGAATTCGGACTGTAATTTGTACTTCAGTCGCGATAATACGTAAGCGTAAGTATTATAGAGTCGTTGAAAAAACGTTGAGTGTTTCACATCCAGCGGTTTGTCGTTGTAACTGAACGATATGTATGCCGGATTATCAGGTATACCGACTCGATCAGAGGCCCAGGTTAGTAGAGGAGTCGAGCAGAACGATATGAAGGGGATTTTAAATTGATGCACGTACGCCAACATAGCGTCTGAGGAGAAAATCTCGGTGATTATGAGATCGTATTTTTCGCTGGTATAGATGAGATCTCGCATCGGCGGACATTTCAGGATATCGTCGTAGGCTTGGACGTAAGAGAAGAGGTCACGTAGAAGGGACGAATGGTACGAAAAGGCACGCTCCAGTTCGAATCTAATGGCTGGTAGTTGGAAACAAGAGCTGACATCGATTTCTGTGTAATTTTGGATTGCGATTTTTTTCGGGAATGTTGTAACCACTGTGACGTTGTGTCCACGTTTCGCCAGCTCCACCAGTAGAGCGTCGAACATAATGAAATGGCTCTTGAGCGGGTACGGAAATAGTGCCAGGATCTTAGATGTGTGGGCTTGTTGGATTTTCGATGTTGCTAGTATTGCGATCGCGGCCAACATCAAAATACGCATTTTTCGTGCAACGTTTTCCTGCGCACATCGTATAAGTTATATTAGAAAGTATCTATTAGGATTTGGATGGTTGAAATTAACACCTATGTTCGAACTTTGTATGTTGAAACAATATTGCATTACGTTTAAAACTAATATGAATACAGTGATAATAAGAATGCGTGACCGTTCCCTTTATCACTTGGTGAACCTTGTTTCTTGACCAACTTTTTTTTCACAACGTTTCCTATCCATTTGGAAAATAGGTCTCCCATTTTACTATCAGGGGTCGAACCAAACATTTAACAACTTCATCAGTTCGATCTATATCGATAGTATGTGATTTTACAGATGGAGCCTTGCATAGAATGTCTATAAGAAAATACATACAGGCACCTGTGTGACCTAGTCGTTAAAATTCTAAAGATACTGATGGAACTATAACCTTGAGAAAATGCAAATAAATTCGTGCCGGACACGGGTGTGGCGCGCTAGTGTCGTTTTACTTAAAAAGGTGAAACTGATCAAAATTTAACATTGGTTCAAATAGAAGCGTTTTTGTTTTTTAAATTTTCTGAGAAAACTGTATGGTTTAAAGAAAAATTCATCATAACTTAATTTGTAGAGGATAAAACTTTCTATTCAATTATGTAATATTGTTATGTTTTCATCACCAGTAACGATAAAAATTTGAAAAAATGAGTTATCACAGCGGCACCACAAATAAATTTGGTAGGTAATTGTAGTAGGTATGTGGGAAAATTGATCGAAAATTATCAATTTTTGAAAGAAGGAATTTGATATAATATATTAGAAAAATCTTCAAAATATAGTCTAGTAAATCTAGAGAGTATATAAGCTTCCTTTACGGGAAAAATTCCCAATAAAGATTTTTTTCATAAATATGTAGGCACTTGTTCCTCTAATAGCATACCAAAAGCCCTCATTTCTAGATGATACGCGTATTCCATTGGGGAGTTCGACACCCTCTCCCCTCCAAAACGGGATTTGATCATAGCGCAGAAATAGTTGAATGCGATTTAGTTCTCTACTAAATTTTCTACAGTTTTTATATGAACATTATTTTTCTTTGATCCGTAGGTGCGGAAATATAGATGTTAGAATATTTGGTACTTTAGGAGGTTTTTTATAGTTTTATTGATTCATAAATACAATAACATGATATTAATTAAAAATGCATTTGAATGACTTGTGAATACATATAAACCCAGTCATGACCCTATGGATGTCTCAGCAGTCTCCCTTCACTCTCAAATACATACCTACCCAAGTACTACATACTTATGTGTAACACATTCTAACTACATACCAACTTGATGTTTGTTCCACGGCTCTCTCCTCTGAGTTGGTATGTAGTCAAGGTGTTATACATAATTATGTAGTTCATTAACCGATTTTTACTTGCATAAAAATATTCACACTTGGATTGGTAAGTATTTGAGGGTGAGGGGAGGGGGTGAGAGCTCCGCAGAATTATGATTAGGCTCGTATGTAGTTACAAGTTATTTTAAATGCATTTTTCATTCGCAATTATAATGTCACTGAGTGTAATTGAATCAAGCGTAATGCAAAATTTTAAACACCCTCAAGTCCCCACTTATGGGTCGTAGGAAAAAGGAAAATTAATTGTATATTTGATTCACCATTGGAATGGGCAATCTGAATGATGCTATCGTTGTCTATTCGATGTTGGTGTAGCTGTATGGATAATAGTTTTTCTATGTTGGACTTTTGGCGTTTTTTAAGAATGATTTCTGCAATTTTTTTTTATGCTTATCATATTCGCTGATTTTTTTTGGTATGAGTGTTCATGTGAAAGTTGTAGGAAATTTTGTGTAGAATGAAATTCCACTAAGCTATTTCAGCCCTACGATCAACCCCTGAAGAGATATAGCAAAAATCTCCTTTCTGGGAGGTTCGAAACCCCCCATTGGGTACGCACACCAACTAATAAAAATGGGGGCTCTCATTATGTTGTTAGTGAAGCTAGTCTCTTTATATTTATGAGAAAATCTTATTGGAAATTTTTACCGTAAAAAAATCTAGTTTTACTAGACTAAAAAATTAATAATGAAAATTGAAAAAGTTTTGAGAAATTTTCGAGATGATTTCGAAAAAAAAATAAAAAATGCTTGAAAAATTTAGAGATAAGTTTTGTTTCTGAAAGTTATCTATACGAGATGAAGGACATGTGGTAGAATTCCGTAGTCAGATCCCTTGAAGAGCCATTTCCTGATAACGGGAGAGGGGTAAAATTTACATGGATCTTTATTTCTTAAAAAAAAAAAAAAATACTTGCATTTCTCGTATCGAGATGGCAACTGCAAAAGTCATAAGGAAATCTCAAAAGCTATGTACAATAAAATTTTGGATTTTTTGTGACCGTTTATAGAGGATTTATGAGCGCATAAGTTTCATAAAAAAATCAGAAATATCAATGGAAAATGAATTCATCGATTTAAGATCAAAATGACAAAATAAAGGGAGCATAAAATTGTGAGTTGAAAAAATCACTTCCCTTTTCCTTCCCCAATTTCTTTATTAATTTGGAGGGAAACTAGAATTTACCAAAGTTTGGGCATTTTGAGAATAGTGATAAAATGGAATTTAACATATATTTTTCAGAAAGATGTTCGCTGCCGGTTGTTTTTTCATGTTCTATTCAGTATCCTAATCGTCATTCTGAGAAAAAAAGTTACATTCGATTTTTATCGCTCTTTGCATTTTTAAGTGTGAAAAGCGCAAAATATCCAAGTTTCGAAAAATTCTATTACCCTTCCAAATTGAAGAAATTTATAGCCGGTGGTTATTTTTGATTCACAATTTTCAGAGCAACTTCCCAAAACCTAATTTAATAATATGTTTGTTCCCTTAGTTGCTCATTTTTGCATAATATGCTGCCTGACATATGTAATATATATATTTAGCTAATGCAAATCAGTTCCTTTTTCTCGATGATTGAATCATTTCATCATAAATTTCCTTTCAAGGAATTAATCACATTAATCACAATTGGTAGCTACCTAGCTCTTGACTTTAGAGGAAATATTGCATTGAGACTAATTTTCATATAGTATTGAATACCAACCGTTTGAAGAAAATATCCGAAAATCCAGAGCGCAGATAATCACTATAAATCACGAGGCACAAGCACTGATCACTTTTAACTGACGATAAAAACATTTAATAGCAAGTATAAATTTACAACTATTGGTAAAAAATTGAAAAAAATTCAATTCGACTGTATCGCCTTGAATTCAGAGTTAAATTTGAACAGACAGTGTACGTATCTTTTGTAAAGGCGATGTCGCTATGCAAAAACTTATAAATTTCATTAATTATGAGACATTGCAGACGTAATAGTTTGGTTGACACATGAAAAACTTTACTTTGAAATTTTCCTTCATTATGAGTTTTCGTTTATGCTACAAACTGATAACTGGTAACATTGTGGTTCACTATCGAACAGTGTTCGCCAAATGCCACCGTTAACCATTTTCAAGGCTTAGATAAGTTCGCTGAAGACTGTGGTTGAGCTCTCGAAAGTCTATATATTCAGTTTTAGTGTTATTTTCCGTACATTCGTTTTATAAAGTCGAAGATCGAAGAGTATAAAGCTATTTTGATTTTGAGAATCGCCGAGCATGTTTGTAGCATGGTGAGTAGATGAAGACCTCGTGTTAGAGGTATGAACCACTGTATGCAGTACACGTAAAGCGAATGAAGCTCGTAAAAAATGGTGAGTTACGTACGTGAACGTCCGTTGACGTAAGGTTCTTCCTGCGATAATACAATCGACAAATTTCAAACAGACTTATCGCTGTAATCAAGTGTCAATTGAACTTGTAACTTGAAGTCACCGGTGTGTATAAAAAGACGTTATTTGTTTGAAAGACTTTATTTCCTGATCAATGTGATTAAACATAATTGATAACAGAGAACGGAGCATCTGTAGAATAACCAATACAAGCACCAGCAAAGGCAGTAGATCGCGTATGCTGAAATAAGGCTGATTACTAATAGCGATGCTAGAACGTCCAACAGCAAGTATTGGTGAAGCGGCAAGTCCGCGCTGGTGGAGCGTAAGTGATGAGCTCCGTTGTGCCTGATCACGTATTCTATCCAGTAGATCGCTGTATCCATTGGAGACATTGGTCTGTCCCTGTAGATTTGGGAAAGTTTTTTCATGTTTGTGCTGTAACTAATTGGAACACGTTTAATAAATAAATAAATAAATAAATAAATAAATAAAAAAATAAAAAACGTAGGCACCCAATTATTGGAGCTTGTTCAGATTTGCAAATGATGTTAACCTCTTATGCCTAGGCCCATTATCAAGGTTAAAAATTTTCACGTATTCCCTACAAAACCACAGGAATCGCACAAGCCCATATTTATTTAATTTCAGTCATTTGGAGCTGCTCAAGTCTTCCTCAAATTTTGATGATCTGCCATTTTGAAATTACTCCAATTCAAATAGTCATATTTCAGTCTTCAATAAATTCCACATGTAAAGTTTCAGCTTTTCAAGTAGATTTTGTGAGGAGATGAGATCAATTTATAAAGTTTCCTGATGTAATTTCCCACACCAACGTCCGTTTTTCTCTTCAACTTCTTTCCAAACCCACTTAGAAAGCTAAAATTCGATTATTTTTGTCATTTAGCCTCATTAACTTGCATAAAATCATGAAGCGAAATGTTTGACTTTTTTTTCTCCACCACTTTGGAGAACAGTAGCCCCACCTTCTCCTCACCAAACCACTTGTGAGAGTAAATTTACTCTACTAATCATATGGGCAAATATTTATTGAGTATACAACATTTGAACCTTTCTCATGCCTTTCTCAAATTTTGTGTATCCTCCATTTCGATTTCATTTTGACTCAAATTCAAGAGTTCATATTCTGCTCGTGAACTAACCCACATGTAAAGTTTAATGTTTCGAGGTAGATTTAGAGAGGAAATATAGAAAATCCAAGAAATTTCATCACTCAAGACTTCCTCAAAAAACTTTTTTTTTTGATTTTACTTGCCTTCAAATTCACACGAGACGCAGAAATATGGAGAATTATGTTAGTGTCCTCAACTCACTTTTTCCATGAACGATGATTTTGAGGCGCTTGCCTCTTCCTTCTCCTACACCCTTCCCCTCTTGTTACCACCAAAAAAAATGAGTGATACATCATTTTAAGTCGAATAAAAAACATCTGCATAAATTTGTATAAATTGTCAGAGACAATCAGAGGTCTACTCCAAAAAATGATAAATGGTTGTAGGCACTATCTATCGGTGGTTCATAAAACTAGTAGAAAAAATCACCTAAAAACAGAACGAAAGGTACTATGCTTCGAATAAAAGTAGAAATATTTTACAAAATGGCTTTTTTCACTGAATGTAGTTGGTCAATATGAGATTCGATTTTTTTAGTATGATGAATAACGCGGAATCATAATCATAATGTGAAAAAATTTGGAACCAGAAGCAAACCCAGAACAAAATTTTATAGTTCTGGATTCTCGATTTTTCTCTTTTGGCTTTGTAGTTTGCGGATTCTACAATAAAATCAGGCTTACAAAACTGAAACTGGAACCAAAACCAAAACAAAAATTACCCCAAAACCATAATATATAAAATTTGGAAGCAGAACCAAACTCTGGACAAAATGATACCATTTGGGTTCTTTTTTTTTTAGCTTTGTAAATTGCGCATTCCACAAAAAAATTGATATTAGGCTTACGAAACTGAACCAGAACTAAAATAGAAATTAACCCATAAGCATAATATATAAAAATTTGGAAACTGAAGCAAAAGCGCAACAAAACGATAAGGTTCTGGGTTCTCGACTTTTCTCTTTTGGCTTTATATATAGTTTGCGCATCCCGCAACAAAATCTTTATCAGATCTGTAAACCTGGAACCAGAACCAGAATCTGAACTTGGAAAACCCAAAATTATTTAAAAACAGGAATAAGAATCAAAACAAAAATTAACCCATAACCATTACTATAGACTAATGTAGAAAAAATTTGAAACCCAAATCAAAGCTGGAACAACATGATATCACAATGAAATTTGTATGAGCTGAAAACGCAGAACTATAATCAAAACCAGGAAAAACCCAAAATTTTTTAGAAATCAAAATTGAAACCGAAACAAAAAATGAACCCGGAAATAGAAGAAGAACGATAAACTCGAAATCAAGAAGACTCACAAAATTAAACCTATCACCAGAGCAGGAACTAGAAACAAAACTGTTCTTATTTTGCAACCCTGTAAAAGGCAAAGATTTGAACACCACACCATCTGCTGACCTATCCTTCCCAAATCACGTGAGTTATGATAACTGAAAGTTTGCTTAACTAATGAAATTAAAAGACCGAATCATTTTACCAACTTACTTGAAGTCTAGAACTTTACGGATTTTAGTCAGCACAGTATCGTTGCTTATGTCTGCATAATCAAGGATTTCAGCAGCTCCATAAGACGCCAAGACCTTTAAACTGGCTAGCTGATCGCCTAACAGTGGAATCCCTAGCACCGGTACTCCTTCGTAAACCGCTTCATTAAGTCCTAAAGCTCCACCATGTGAAATGAACAATTTTATTTTGGGATGCGCTAGACACATATCAACTGGAAATTGATAACATTCGAGAGCGATATTTCACTTGAAGAGCAAAGCATACCTAAGATATTTCTTTGTGGGACCCATTTGGCTTTATACACTCTTCCTTTACATGGTGAATGAGGATACCCTTCTTTCCATATGACTCTCTGAGGGAGACCAAAAAATGCGTTTAAAAATGCAGCTCTTTTATGTTCCGGCATTGTATCTGTTTTGAACACAGATCCCAGCGAAATGTATATCACTCCGTATTCCGATTCGTCTAAGAATTTTTGGAGATCCTTGAAAAACATTAAATCTCAAGAAAAGTAAAGAGAGGCCTAATTGATGCTAAGTTCAAACTAGAAACTACTTACTTTAGGTAATTGCGATACTTTGTTCATTTGCACTCCGCCAATTTCAATCACATTAGGAACCAAAGGTATGGGCGCATTAATACTGAAATGGGAATATGTGAGAATCAAACTTGTTTTTTTAACAACCTCGTCGAGATCAGGCGCATTCTCGAAATATTGTTCTGTCATCTTTTGGACTTGTCGACTTGACCAGAAATGTTGGAATTGGGCATACAAGTAGTAAATGGTGTTCATGAATCGTTGGTAGAAATAATGATTCTTACGATCAAACGGAGTGTGACTAAAAGGATAGTTGATGTAAGACGGATTACTCGGATTACCAACCCTAGACGAAGCCCAAGGTAGTAAAGGTAATGGTGAAAAGGATATAAAAGGCATCGCATATTTACTCGTGAAGGCCAACATGAGGTCAGTATTGAAAATCTCTGTTAGAAGTAAATCAAACGAGTGGTTGGAATGTAGTAGTTCTAAGGCTTTGCGACATCCAGCGATTGGATCCAGTAACTGGGGCTCAAATAAGATACGTTTTGTTAAAGTGAAAGAATCGTATGCTTCGTCAGAATGATCTATGGATAACTCTCCATCCTTTCCTTCTAGTGATTGTTTGTAGTTTGATAGACAACTTACATCAGTGAAGTTACATATTGGCTTGGTTTTTGGGAAATAACTGACAACTGTGATGCTATGTCCTCGCTTGGCGAGCTCGGTCATTACAGAATCGAAGATCATGTAGTGACTTCTGAATTTAGTTGGAAATAGACCCAAGATGTTGGCGCACAAGCATGGTACTAACAAATAGAATGCAAGATAATATGTTAAAACATACATTATCACGTCACAATATTTTTGGTATTGAGTTAACTGGTACATTCCATTACGACAAGCTCACATTTCAATGTGGAAATAAAAATAATGCATAACATTTTTCGATTTTTATTACTAAAAACCTTCAAGGGTATCTGCATCATTAATCGATAGATTAACTATATTTCAAATCCTAATGTACGTACATGAATCCCAATAGAAACGTCACGAGGGTTACCCGAATGAATCTCAGCTGGTTCAGGCTTCGTACCCAAACACCCTTGAAAAAGAGAAAGTATATACTTTCTCCCTAGTTTCATTTCTATGTTGAAAAAATGATATTTATGAATTAACGAACTGAAAGAATGAGAAACACTAACATAGACACTCATTAGAAAGTAGTTTTCTCAAAATTGAAACTAATAAAATTTATTTCGTAATGAGATCAACAGTGGTGGAGTAAGGCTTATGTGATATGGCGAAAAGATTTGTCTCAAACTTTGAAAAAAATTGTTTCATGTTGATATTAAAAAAATAAATACTCATCTTCTTATTTAATTTTAAAGTTGAACATTTTTTTTTTTAACAAATTGAAATTCTATTTGTTCTTTTCAGAATTTTTTCATGAAATGTGAAGTTCATGGGCAATGATGAAGAAAACAATTTTTTTCTAAATTTGGGTGGTTTTGACTATCCTTATACGAATTTGAAATTTTGAAAAAATCTAAACTTCAATTTTTCCATTCGAAAAAAAATCGACAATTTCTTTTTCTAATATTGCTCATCAAACAGTAATTGTAATATCACGAAAAAATTTTGAAGACATTGAAAGAAAAATCAAATGTTCTGCAGCAAAATACCAAGAATCCGGAATTTGTCGTGAACAAAACGAAATTTCATTAAGATAGAAGGGCTTCAAGGGAGTGATTTTTGATAAATGAAAAACTGATATATTAGGAAATTAGCGATCAAGGTCACTTCAGTTTGTTATATCAGAAATGAAAAAAAAAAAAAATACATTAATATTAAGGAAAATTGAAAAAACTAAGCTCTAAAAAATCTATTTAGTTTAATTAATTGTATTAAAAAAAAAAAAAATGTAGAGGTATTTTAAGTAGTTGAGATCTATTAAAAAATAAAATTATCACTAATAATTAAAAAAAAAGGTCAATGAACCATAATGTTGAAATAATCGCAGAGGAATAATATAACAACAAAAAAAATATCAAAAAACTACGGCAATGAAAAAATGAGAAAATGATTTCCTATTACAAAAAATAAAAGAGCACAAAAATTTTCCATACAAAAAATGAAAGATTTCAAAATGTTTTTTTTTTTTAGCTGAGTGTTTAACTAAAAAACGACAGCTATTACAACCTACCTGATTTGGGGGAGGGATGGTCGGGGTAAGGTGGGGTTTTCAACTCTTTGCGTCTCAAACCATTTGTAATCATCTGTACGCATGTAGGCTAAATATTTTTAATTTTTATGAGTTGTTTTTTTTACTCTTTTTTAAAGTATAGTAAGGCTATATTAGAGGGGGAAGGTGTGGAGCAAAATTTGCAGGAAAGCATCGGGTATGCCTACACAATTATGGTCTAGATTTCATTTTATTTATTATCAGTTTATAACATTTGAATGTTGAAGCCGCACTCCTTAACATCTACTTTGTAGACTTTGTATTAAAAGAATAAATGTAGGATATTAATTTATCTTTTTAGGTTGCATTGATTACATTTTTTTCAAGAATTTCTTGAATACATGCAGTAATAAAAAAGTAAAGGAAAGTGTGACAATTAATACAAATGCAATCACATCTAATAAATAGTATTGATAGAAAGGTAAATCAATGGCAGCGGATCTTAAATGAGGTGCTCCTTTGTGTCTTATTACATAGTTGATCCAGTAAATCGCTGCATCCATAGGAGACATTGGTCTGTCTTTATAAATTTCAGACAATTTTTTCATATTGATAGAGTAGCTGTAACAGTAATAATTATCTTTCATTCTGATTTTTTATAAATCACAATGGAGGAGTAAAGTAAGACTCTTAATTAAAATGATATTTATAAAATGTTATTAGCACTGTAAGGAAATGGTGTTTTTTTGACTTTAATATGTGCCCGAAATTGCCACCCTTTTTAAAAAGTTGTTTTTCGATTGTAGCTGCACTGGAGAGCCTCTGAAGGGAAAAATTGTCTCATAAAAAATGTTCTATGATGAATTTTAAACCGAACCAACTTCTTACTTGTCCCCAAAAAGCTCATCTCAGGATTAACAACAGGAGTCCAATTTGAAAACTGAAGCTTCTTGTTTTAAATAATATTATTTCAAGCTAAAGTTGTTTCATAGCTTCGTTGAAAAGTATAAAATAACATTTCAGCCTAAATGATGTATGAATACAAATGCATTGGTATTTTTACCCTTTGCTTAAAACTTGTTGGATTTTGCTCAGCACTGTATCATTAGATATATCTGTGTAGTGAAGAAATTCTGCTGCTCGATAAGACTGTAGAACTTTCAAGTTGGTGATTTGATCAGCGTACATGGGAATCCCTAATACGGGAACACCTTCATAAACAGCTTCATTAAGTCCCAGGGCACCGCCATGGGAGATAAACAACTTCACATTGGGATGGGCTAACGATGTTTTGATTGAAACAATCGAACAGGTTATCATTTACATTTTAAATGAGTCAAGAAATCACAATTTATTCTAAGATTACTCACCGAGGATGTCTCGCTGTGGCATCCACTTAGAAGTATAAATTTTATCACTTTTGCCTGGTAAATAATCACTGCCCCATTTCCAAATAATTCTTTGAGGAACTTTGGAGAAAGCATCGAGGAAAGCGACTCTTTTGGCTTCAGGCATGGATTCTGCTCTCAGTAACGATCCCATGCAGAAATATATCACTCCATGTTCGGAGTCGTCAATGAATCGACGAATTTCCTGCAAATTTCTCTAGTCTAGTTACTGTATTTTAAGAACTGGGTATCTGTGGATAAGAATAAATATTCACCAGAGGTAATGGGGAAGCTGGTTTAATCTGCACACCACTGATTTCAATAACATTTGCCACCAATGGAACGGGAGCGTTGAAGCTGAAATGAGAAAATGTTAATACCAAGCTGGTGTTTTTGGCGATCTCACTAATTTGTCGTGTTTCTCCGAAATATTCCTCGGCTGCTTTTTGGACTCTCTGATTGGACCAGTATGATATAGTTTGAGCATAACAATAATAAATAGTGTTCATCAATCTCTGATAGAAGGTAGGATTTTTCTGATCAAGCGGGGTGTCGCTGTAAGGATACCTTATGTATGAAGGATTACTCGGATTACCAACTCTGTCGGCAGCCCATGGAAGTAATGGTATGGCGCAAAATGATATAATAGGTACACGATATTTACTTGTGAAAACCAATGATAGATCTGAATGGAAGATTTCCGTGATAATTAAATCAAAGCTTTGCTCAGAATTCAAAAGTTCGATTACGCTTTCACATCGAAGAACAGGCTCCAATAGTGGTGCTAATGAGAACATAATATTCACTTGAGTGAAGGAGTTGAAGCTTTTGTAAGCTTGATCCATGGCGAAAATATCATCCAAAGGGGACTGATCACATTGTTTCACGTCGATATCGGTAAAATTATCCGAAGTTTTGGGTTTTGGGAAAGGACTAATCACAGTGACGTTGTGGCCTCTGTTTGCTAGCTCTGTCATCACCGAATTGTATATTATGTAGTGACTTTTGAATTGAGCTGGAAACACTCCCAGAATATTTGCGCACAGTGATGGAACCAATGAATAAAATAACAAATAATATTTTAAAACGTACATAGTAACTACCACCGTCGTTTATCAATTCGTAACTGATAGATTAGAAATGTTAGTATTACTGTTGTATTAGAAAAGAAAAATAGATAATTTACAACATTTTCGTTCATTATGAAATCAAGTAACCTCCAATTGTTTTTAATCAGCGCTTAGATTTCTTTGCCTTGAAAGTGTAACAATGACTTCTTAAATTTATCTAATCGGTTTCATGTACATAATTATTTATAGTTTGGCGAGTGGCCATTATTTAGAAGAAGCGGGTTATAAATAGGTAGTATTTTGAATAGGTACGTCAGTTTTGAAGTGTAAATAATGTATCCAATTTCGTTCTCATCCAATGGCGAAGTCAAGGGGCCATGCCTCTCTTTTGACCCGCATTGTCTTGTACTAATATTCTGAATTAATTTAATTGTGAAGAATTTTTTTGAATAAAATCTGTAATAATCTCGATCGATAAAGATGCTGGTGAAAAATTTTTGAAAAAAAAAAAGCGTAAGCAGCCATGCCGCATTATTAGAGCTGAGTTTTTAACTGGGGCTTGTTTGGGTTTACAAATAATATTACTAACCTCGACATATACCCCGCAGCAAGTATGAAAATCCCAACCTTATCCTTTCCAAAAGCACTAAATAAGTTAAACTTGGAGCAAATGTAATATTTCTTGAATGCAATAATCATATGAACGCGTACTTCTCAAATTATAATTATTTGAGTCCCCTCAAATTATCTTCAAATTGTCAAGATCCGTCATTTTAGATCCATTTTGACTCAAATTGAAGATTTCATATTCTTGTCATCCCAACTAACCTTACACAGCGAGTTTGATCTTTCTAGATTGATTTGATAGAACTCAATATTGAAACAAAATAGAAAAATTTACTTATATGCTATACGTGATTATTTTGAAAAAATTACAAACAATAACATATTGTGTATGTGAATCAATGTATAATTACGAATTAAAAATTAAACTGAATAGGGCAAAAAACCCAACAAAATAGGTATAAAGAACAATTCCTTTATTTAAATAAGTATTATTTTTTGTTGAAACCAAAACTTTCCTGTATTGATAATTAGAAGGAAAAAATCAGTGAAAGCCAGGAACTCTTTATAGTACTGCAACGCAGGAAGGGTTTGATTGGTGTATATTGTATTTTGAATTTATATCCATGACGAACTCTTAATCCTTATTGCAAGTTTTGAAGCATAATTTTAAATTTGAAATCAAATACTAGCGTTTAATTTATGTTCGTTAAAACTCCCACTTACTTCATTCATTAAGGCAAACCTAGCCTCAGGCTAAAGGAAAACTCAAAAAACGAGGAAAAAAATATTGAGAAAGTACGAAACAGTAAAAAACATGAAATTTCCAACAAAAGAACCTCATTGAAATAATTTGATATCATTGGTTTCGTTCGTGTGATACATGGACGTAGCCAGCGAGGGGCAAGGGGGCAATTGCCCCCCCTGGATTTTGAAAAAGTTATGTTCAGGTTTACTCACAAGACTATTTTCGAATATTTCAAGCCAACTGAATAAAATTCGCAGAAAATAGGATGTGTGTGTGAAAATGTGCGACTAGCGCAACACTGATAGCAAAGCAGCAATGTGCACCTGCACAAACGTGTTCATATGAATCTTCCAGACAAGTTGAATCTTGAGTGAGATTGCGATGAGCAGTGAAGCACAGTAGAGTAGGTCTAGTCGTTGGCGGTGGGGTAAACATACTCGGTTTCAGTCTCTTGGTAGTAGCTTCAGTTGACTTATTAACAGATATTCTGCGTGTTCAGTACTATATGAGAAATATAATAAGTATTGTTTGTTTTTGATTGTGATTTGTGAACGTCGTCTTTAAGTTTACGCGCTGTTTGTTGCCATTTCTCTTACTTTTTCGTTCATTTACAATGGATCTTAGAAAGTTTGGTTTCAAAAAAATCAAGCTGGATAATACACAAGATGGGCAAATGAATCTCGATATTGCTGATGGTCATCGTCATGGAGAAATACAGACTGATGTAATTAGTTCATCTTCCCAGGTACAACAAAAATTTGAAACTTTATCGATGCAAAATAAATTTGATATCGGTAAATATTTGAAGGAGAAGCCGCCTAATGATCAGTGCAAATTCGAAGTGTTGAATAGTGTCTGGAAACCTCCTGAATCTTATGATTTTGATCAAGATTCATTAAAAGCTGGTCGCCGTTTCATCCATGCCTTCGTGGATTTACTAGACTACACCGAGTTTTATCCAGCAATAAGAAAAATTATTCATATTGTGATGACTTTACCAATTACAACCTGTACTGTAGAAAGGTCATTCTCAACATTACGCAGGATAAAAACATGGCTGAGGAGCACGATGGCTGAAAATCGACTGAGCGGTCTAGCTATGATGAGTGTTCACCGAAAACGGATAGAAACAGATACCACATTTATAAATAGTGTGATTGATGAATTTGGCCAAAATAAGAGACGACTCCAACTGCTTTTTACTTATGAAAGACAAATAAAAACGTAGAATGTAGAAGTAATACAACTTAATTTGTGAGAAAATGAAACTCTTTTTAGTTAACACTTTCTGTTTTCATGTGTTCAGTTGTTATTTATTATTTTCGAGTTTCAGTATCTGAATCATCTGAATATTGAGTCTGAACATATATTTGCATATAGCATTGACCACCCTCCCTTCACCCTCCATGGTGCAACTGGAACACGAAAAAAAAGTATAATTCTACCTTTTTGCCCCCCCCCCCCTTGGAAAATGTTCTAGCTACGCCCTTGGTGTGATATACCTTATGTGGTATGCTTGTAAGGATTCTACAAGTATAAATAAATTCAGTGCCTTGAAGATCTCAAATCAAATAAGTGGTGTTTTCTTAAATACTTTTTTTTTCATGTTAAAAAATAATTTGTTCGATTTTTGTTTGAAATAAAAAAAGAAGAAATAAATGATTGCTCTGCAGAGTACAAAATCATTATGAATGCCATGAATCAGTTTTTAGCCATAACTCTACGAACCTGTAGTCGGTACAAAACTATCACAATAATCATGAATTCGAAGATTTCAGTCTCAATATCCCTGCCACCGAATACAATCTTTTCATGTCAGTAGCGAAGTAACTCAAATTCAACTCGTATGAATTATGAACCTTCACTGTTGGTGCGTATTGATTGAGAATTTGGTTTATTAAAAACAGTTTTCTAAATTTGAAGGACTGCTGATACCAACAAAAACTGTATAACGCCATTGAAATCATTTCGCGCTGAAACCAGTCAATATACGTATTTATAAATTAATTTAAATTTCTTCACGTCGTTTGTAGGCATATGCAAGTTAGGAAAGAAAAAGTAATACTTACCGCTTCGTAAATACTGTAGACGAATGCGCATAAATAATAGTGACAGGAAATGGTGAATATACCTATGCTAGCACATCTCAAACGAAAACGAATTCCTGCGTTTTTCTTTAAATTATAAATAGGTAATCAGTATTACTTCAATACTCGGTTAAAGGAATAACGCATAAATGTGGCGCTCATTGCGTATTTTTCCTAACCTCTATAAAGACTCCGGCAATTCCAAGCATCATGTAAAGGAAAGCAGTGGTAACGCACAATAGTATTTCTTCTTGCAACAGTTTTGAAAATTCTTCATTGAATCTATTTCGTTGCAAACAAATGTGTGTACAACAAATCTTGCAAGTAAACGAATTATATGACTATATCTACCCTGAGAAATGTAATAATGCTACTTAATTCACCTACGTATACGTTGTAATTCCTTTAACACCTTTTTGAATTCAGCATATACTTCTGCATCATATCTTAGAAGGCATTGCCTTTGATAACCAGGAAATTGTCTAACTTGATTTTGGGTTTAACAATAGCATTTGTCTTATTCTCAATTTCCTTGATTTGCTTCTCCAAAAATATCGCTTCAACTTCCAAACCTTTGCCTAAGCACTTGACCACCATTACTGTAATAAGATAAAACAAGGTTTCAAAACCGAACAGAAATGTCTGAATCATGTTGAAGTACTGTAATTCGTTGTTATTATGTGGCTTCCAACACAACTGCTTGAAACTCGCCGTATTTGTTTTATCTCCACAAGAAAACCAAAATGGCATTATATAATCGTGCAATTCGTCGATTTCCCGATACACATCTGATACTTCTTCTTTAATGAATAAGGGTAGAATATTTAATATAGTTAATGTAGCCAACACTAAACTATAAAGTGTGACAAATTGAATGATATCTTTCTTGATTAATTTTTCATTCAGTAATATACCTTCTTGACCCAAATATTTGGAATTGCTTCTATTATAGCGATTGAAAAGGAAATCGAATCTACTATGTTTTTGCATCGTAATTATATGAAAAAAACAAAGGGCAAATATGTGCAATATCATCAGTATTGTGGCCACAAATTTGTCTTTAGGCGAGGAATGGTTGAGTATGCTTACAATACATCCAAATGTATTTAACAAGCATACAGCGTGATAAAGAAATATATAACATCTTTGATATATTCGATATCGCTTATGCACGGTGCTTCCTGCGAAAAACTTGAAAATTGGTATAGCACTTTCTAGCCATTCTTGTTTGTGTTTTTTGTTGTCGGTGATCATTGTAAAAAGCTGTTCGATTGAAAATCGCGTTTCACATACTGCCACCGAGGTAGGTACGTATATTATATCCTTGTTGCTTGCTTTCTACTAAATTAATCATTGGAAAAAAACACGAAGTGTCGAAATTACTACTTTATTTTTGTAATATTTTTTTTCGAATTTCACCGTAATGAAATAAGGAAGTAAAGCTGTAATTTAGTAAGCACATTTCACGTGCGTATGTTCATGCTTTTTTGTTACCTTGTTGTGTCGACAGTATATAAATTCATTTTATTCAATTTTTCAGTACTTTTTCTGTAACAAGGCCCCTCATTAGTGATAAATTATGTATTAAGCAGGTGCTCTCACCTTTCCTTCAAGTCTTAGTATGTATCTTATCAATGCTGTCGAATTGATTTAATGTTTGTTTTAGCTGAGTTTTTAACTTGATAACGGTAGCCATTACAGAATACGTGATTTAGAAGGGAGTGTCGGGAGAGGTTGGAGTCTTGAAACCCTTGCGTTTCAGACCATTTGTAATCATCTGGGAAATCGACAACTTATGCCATGCATATTTTTCCCACATGCGTAAGGCCAGCAGGTATTCACGAAATTCGCTTAAAACTTGGTGAGGAACTCTTCTCAAAAATTCAAAAAAGGTACTTTTTGTTTTTTCGAACTAATTCAAAATGGCGCGTTACTCAAATTTTAAGGGAGACTGGAGAGAGAGAGCAAATATCTCGAATTTTTTGTTTTTGATCTTGTATGAAAGAGTAAGTCACGGACACTGATATAACCAAATTTGAGCTTCCTAAGTGTATTATGAGGAGAGTTAGAGTAAAAAATGGCTTTTTGAGGAAATTTTTAGTCATGAAATTTCTCGAATCTTCCATATCTCTTCACCAAATCAACTTAGAAAAGTCAAAATTTGCGTGTGGAGTTGATTGGTGACCAAAATATGACCTCTTGAATTTGCATCAAAATGGATCCAAAATGGCAAATCATCAAAATTTGAGTAGAGCTTGAGGAGCATCAAATTAGTAAAAATGTAATTAATATGAACTTGTATGGTTATTGAAGATGAAAAGTATACATTATCCCCAATTCACTTCCATTTATGAGAAAGAAAAGAAAAATCTCTGCTTCTCAGTTGGAGGGGAGAAGGAGGGGTTATCGACCCTAAAATGAGTTGAGTTTATACGCGAGTTCGAAACTTTTTTATTGCCATGTCATTTGATAAAATGAGCCTAAGTAACTAACATATTCTGACTCCAGCTTCTCAAGTAAATTTGAAGGGGAGTTTGAGCAAAAAACCGCTTTTGGAGGGGAAATTATCATAGAAAATTTCACGAATTATCCATATCTCGTCATCAAATCGTCCTAGAAAGGTTAAACTTCGTGTGTAGGATTAGTTAATGACCAGAATATGACCTTTTCAATTTGGGTCCAAATGAATCCAAAATGGCGGATCCTAAAGATTTGAAGATAATTTGAGGAGCCTCAAATAGTAATAATTTGAGAAATAACTGTTTACATGATTATTTCGTGGCAAGAAATACTACGTTTGTTCTAAACTCAGCTTCTTAGGTGTTTTTGGAAGTGATAGGGTTGGGGTAACCCTTGTGGCATGGCTGCTTACGTTTTTTTATTTTTACTCGAGATTTTCAAGAATTGTGGAGATAATCTTCAAAATATTATTAAGTATGCCAAACATGAGACGCGTAAAATAAATTATTTGTTCTTATTTTGCTTTCAAGTTTTAAAATTAATTCCCGGAAGGCTTAAAAAAATTTTTAATTTTTGAACTGGTCAAAAAATTCATCTTGATCTCGAGTATTGAGGAGGTGATTTTTTGTTAATTTTGTAGGTATATACTACTCGGCATGACCAATGAAAAATCCCTCATTGATTTCTGAAATTATTACTGTAATTTATTCCTTTTTTTCCCCTTGGATTCCGTTGAAATAAAAAGTGGTAATTTGGAAACCAGACTTTTTTTTGTATAGATATAGATGCTTATTTTTTACCTAGGCGTGTCATCACTATTTATTAATTTTCAATGTTTTTCAAGGACCTACATCGTTAGTTCCTTACGTATTTTGAAGTTTTTCACGCAATGGCGAAGAACTTATAAATTCATAAAAATAGTCATTTTGCTTACTCCTGAAAAATGTTACCATCTTATAAAATTTTCAAAATTAATCCACAAAAATGTGTTTTTTTTTCCCAAAAAATTATGGTATTTAACGCATAAATAATGAAAAAATTTTTGGTTTCATTTCTCAAACAAGTTTTGAAAATCTTCTCGCATAAATTATAAAAATTTCCAGATTTCTAGAAATTTTTTCCTAAATCTCTCTTACTCGTATTTTGTTGCATTAGTTAATGAAAAATTGTATTGGAATAATATGAATTAAACATTTTGGACTACGTAAATTCCAAATAGGAGATCGGTTGCTCCCTTTTTCAACCCTGCCTAAATCTGAACAAGTTAATGAGGTTTCTTAAAGAAAATACAAAAAAGAACATGTTTCTTTAGACTTCCTGAAAGGACCTAGAAGGGTATGATATCTAGTCCCTAATGCATAAATGTTCAGCCTTTAAGCTAAGTTCAGATGGCCTTTGGTATGGAATTAGACTCTTCTTGAATATACCTGTCGTAGTGTAAGAGGAAAAATGCAGACAAAGAGTTATAAATTGTAATTTTTGTTTTCTCTAGAATGTTAAGATAGGAAAAAATTGAAAGCTCAACTAATTTTTTCAGTACAGAGTCATCAAAAAGCAATCATTTCATTAATTCATTCATAGAGGAAATTTTTATACCTGTTCTTTTCTCTTGTACGTCACATTTTTTCTCCACAACATTGTAAACAAATACGAATTGTAAGGCAGCTCGCGTGACAAAAAAATTAATTTATTAATATCGTTTTACCTTTTTCTTTTGGTGTAATTTTCAAAATTACCTGTTTCTTCGTTTAATGTTTCAATTTAAAGAATATGATTATTTTTCTATGCTTTTTTTCAGCATACCATCTCTCTCATATCTTATATTCTTTATACCTTACAAATCCAGTAATTATTTTCATTTTCTGGCTTTATTTAGGTCAAGTTGAAATTAAGGTGAAAGGAGTAAATATGTATTTGCTCATTAATCGCGGATATATTTTCTTTCTCAAGTTCTTATGGGATAAAATGGAGGGCGGTTTTTTATTCGATTTCTAATTTTTACAAATTTTTTCCAAAAAATGTGCAACATCCCGATTGTAAATGATTTTTTTTATGTTTTTCCTCGAAATGAATACATTTTTAAAATCCATTTTGTTAAAAAGGAGGCTTTCATCACGCCAGCTTTATCATACGAGTATCATTATCTTTTAAAAACCCATACAGCTAAAAATCATGGAAAAATATTTTCTTGGCACTCACTTAAATATTATGACACATAAATAACATATTGCGCCTTTAATTGGAAAAAATTACTGGCATCTGGAGTATTCCATCACACCACCGTTCTTCAGGAAGCCATTACTCTCCCACTATTCATCATAGAAATATGTTCTATAAATCATTTTGTATAGAATTGAATGTAGAATAAAATATTACTGAGCTAGTTTTGCATTAAACCAAAAGGTAAGAAATTATAAGCGAAAAACTAATTTTGGGGGGCTAAAATCCACCATAATTAATGTGTCCCAAAATTGTATTTTCGCCTTAAATTTTCTCAGATGAGGTCAAAAATGGTTTTCCTAATGATTTTTGAATTCTACTCGAAATTTTAACTCACTTTGATAGGTCGCAAGGTTACTTTTTGAAAAAGTTGAAGAAATACATTTTTTGCTGAATTTACATACATGCGCAACTTCAATATGCAATTACTAGGTATTGTGACCATAAATTTTCAAGAACGAGGGTTCGGTAGATTCGAAATGCGTTCCTTTACCGATGTGTGAGGGATTTTTCGGTCCCCGGGCGTAATTATACTCATAGAGCAATTTAAGTGTGAAAAATGGCGAAAATTGCAATAAAATGCAGTTATGACCGCAGCCAGTAGATCTGAACTCATATTTATATCCAGTGGACACCCCCCTTTCAAACACCATTGAGTTTTTTTGGTCACCTTGAAGGTCAAAAAAAGAGGGTTTTTAGGTCTCAGCCCCCATTGTGACCGCGACCATCTCTAAAATTATCATATTTCCTAATGCCCAACCTATATCTACCTAGCTGAATTTTTTGGTCTGCAAAAAATCCCGCAGGTTGAACACTTTTTCGAGATGGGCTGTAGACTACTAATTTTCATTTCGAAATTTATCAACTTTTGATGACTATATATTCTTTATTCTGAACAATTTTAGCGACATAAAAAGATAATAAAAATAATTGAACAATGGAATTGTCAATACACTCATAATTATTAAAAATTTGTATTCGAAAAATCATGCTATATAAATTGAAAATTTAATCGCTGAAAAATATTATTCATTTGTTCATTCATTCATTTTTGTTCAACAAAATATTCTAATTCGTTCACGATGGAAGAAATCTCAATTTATAAAATCAAAATTTTCAAACTGAACAAAATAGCATGATTTTTCAATGTAATAATTAAGTATGACCAGTTTCTGATGACTGAATAATTTTTTTCTTTTATTAATTCCAACGATGTAGATATTGTCAATTGTAATAAAAAAAATTAAAATTTTAATCCAGCTATTAAAAGACGTTTGAGTTATGAAACCATTTACCTCTCACTCCCTCTCTTTTATCTTTCCACGTTGAAGAGATTGTAATAACTCAATTCTTCATATGAAATACTAACATTATAATAGCTCAATATTGTTCATATGAAACACAGCCAAACACTAGGAACTATGACACGTAATATGTGAATTTTACAACTTAACTCAAAGTATTATATGTTTTTGGAACTATGCGCCTCAAACAAGATCTCTCGAAACTTTGTCCTTTGAAATTTCATTTTAATAATTTCTTAAACTCCTCTCCAATCTGGAGTTGATGAAGTTATATTCATTTAGCTTATAGCTGAGTAAAGTAAATCTAAAATGCAGCTGTAATGAATTGATAAAAACTTTTGAAAGCTCTTTTCGTTACATTAACGGTATTCTATGAATCTACCTAATTATTTTTTTTGGAGCGAGATAATGAATTTCTAATACATAATTGTAGAGTTTTTCTTAAAATGTACCGAAGTATGAAAATCGTACTAATTATTGAAATCAGTGTAAATCCAATAACGTCTAAAAGTAGGTATTGGTAAAGCGGTAAATCTACAGCAGCAGAACGTATGTGGCGTGCTCCTTTGTGTCTAATTACGTATTCGATCCAGTATACAGCAGTATCCATTGGCGACAATGGCCTATCTTTGTATATTTGAGAGATTTTTTTCATGTTTTTGACGTATCTGTAACATTTATTTAATTTTTTTTTTTTTTTTATCAAATAATCTTTTTATTTTGTCATCCTTGATCGTAACTCTATATTTACAGAAATAGAATTAAATAGATACCGACTATAATTATCACTCATATGTTGTTGAAAAAGAGACAAAAATAAATTAGTTATGGAACTCGTTCAGAGATAGCGTTTGAGAATATACGCATTGCGAATTTGTCAGTTTCATTCCCCACTTCTTTCTTACTCCGTAGAAATCAAATGTAATATGGTAAACGCTATCTATGATGAAAGTTCAAAACTGTTTTTGCTAAGTAGTTTTCACTTCTCTTGAGTGATAATTTTATATGGTAATCTATGGTAATGTCTAAGTCAATCTCAAAAACTTACTCCCCAGTTAGAATTTGGTGAATTTTGGAATACACTGTATGATTATTTATATCCAGATAATGGAGAATTTCCGCGGCTCCGTTATCTCTTAGATTTTGCAGATTCAAGCCTTGGTCTCCATACATTGGAATACCTAAAACTGGTACTCCTTCATAAATCGCTTCGTTTAATCCTAAAGCTCCTCCATGAGCAATGAATAATTTCACTTTGGGATGGGCTGTTTTAAATAAACATTTAATAATTAGACACGTAGATGATTTGAAGAAATGTAGTTAATTGATATGTGCTATGATTCTTATCTCTAGCAATTATAAGAGTTCATGTTTATCATATGTGAATCATTTGAGGATCATCAAACCTTTCTCAAATTTTGAATTTGAGAGGACTTATTTATTCTGGTGCTTAACTAACTCCGCATACGAAGTTCGATTTTCCCATGTTGGTTTGGTAAGGAGATATGAGAGATTCAAGAAATTTCATAACTTGCAACCTCCTCAAAAACCTGTTTTTACTTTAGCTCCTCTCGTAATGCACTTGGGGAATCGAAATTTTGATATGTTGACGCCTTCGACTGATTCCCTCATATGAAGCAACTCCTAAAGATTTGAACTCTTAGCCTCCTATCTAGCTAGCTAAAAATTTGAGTATACATCTACTTTTAGAAGAATTATGAAAAGTAATAGGTGTTGTTTGTACTTATTTCTACGAAGAGACTTTCAGAAAATTCTGAACGATTGTCATTTACCCAAGCCAGCACTACGTTCAAGTGAGAGGTAGATTGAAAAAGTTGAATTAATATTCGATGGTACATACCTAATATATCTCTTTGAGGCATCCATTTCGCGGTAAAAATATTACTCGTTTTACCTGGTAAGTGATCATCACCCCATTTCCATATTACTCTTTGAGGAATTTTGGAGAAAGCATCGAGAAACGCTAAACGCACGCGGTCCGGCATGGTTTCTGATTTCAACAAAGATCCCATACAGAAGTATATGACTCCATGTTCCGACTCATCGATGAATTTCTGAATCTCCTGTTGGATCACAAAGAGGAGATTACTATCAAGGAATCAATGAAAAAATCGTGATTTCTTACAGAATCTAAAATTTAACAAAATATCGTCTATTTACTTCTGGTAAAGGTTTCTTTGGGCCAATTTGTAACCCAGCTACTTCGACGACATTTGGAACCATAGGTTGAATAGTATTGATACTGAAATGCGAAAAAGTCAATATCAAGCTAGTGTTTTTAGCTAGCTCGCTCAATGCAGGAATTTCCGAACCAATGAATTTTTTGACTGCAGAGTTGCCTACCATGTACGAATAGTAGCTGTACAGTGTTTTCGCCATTATGTACAGTATAGTGTTGTACAATCGTTGATAAAATGTGGGCTTGTGTCTGTCAAATTCCTCATCTGTTTGAGGATAGGGAATGTAGGAAGGATTATTGGGATTGCCTGTGTAATCACCACCCCAAGGGAAAATGGGTCCTGCGCAGAACATCGCAGAAGGAATGTTCAACTTGTAAACGAACCCAAGCATTAAGTCATTATTAAATAACTCCGTTATAACTAGATCATATTTCGTGTTATTGATATGTTCTAAAAAATTTTGAATTACGTCACATTCTACTATCGGAATATAAGTGTAAATCATCGAAGTGAATATAGGTATATGTCTAAATGATTTTCGTCTATTATATGCAACATCCAGAGAATACATATCTAGTAACTCACTGCACGAGCTAGTATCAATGTCTGTGAAATTAGGTGTAGGTTTGGATCTTGGAAATGAATTCAATACAGTGACATTATGTCCTCTTCTAGTCAGCTCTACCATAACTGATTGAAACACTATGTAATGGCTTTTAAACTTCACTGGGAAAACACCGAGAATATTAGCACATTGCGTTTTCAATGCGAACACTAATAACACGAAAATCACAGATTTTAAGCTCATATTAAATTATGTGATTTTTCTATTTCATATGCGCTGGTAGAGTAACTGTCTTAATCGCATTTGAATGAGTATAGCGAATGAAAATAGTGTGCAACATGAATGAACTTAATTCAAGCAATAAATGTAATTCTATATGAATTCTTACTATCATGTTCTACATAGATATCGCTTGTTTACTTTCACTGTAGTCACCTAAAATCCTCGAAGTTATTATACGTAGTTATCACGAATTCATGATCCGTCATAATTCTATCCGGAGACGGGCCTAGCCTTGGCACTCAAGGGAGGGGGGGGGGGGAAATCTAATAATGCCAACTGGTATTTTCAATTTTCCGACTACGATCGATTAATTTATAATTTGATATACGAGCAATATCACGTTTATATTTACCTACCAACTCAAAAAACAAAGAGAAGCAATTAAAAAAATCAAAGAAGCCAACATCTGCAGTCGTTTTTCGAACTGCCTGATTACGTGATACACTGTACAAGTTTAATTATTTTGATAATGTAAAAATGGATATTTATGCATCATTTTGAATTCTGGTGAATAAAAAGGAATGTTGAATTTTTAAAATTATCATAAATTATAAATCATTAATTTGGGATGATGGCTTCCCTGTTGACAAGGAACCCGCGTCTGCAGCGCGGCGAAATGGGAATATGTACAACTTCGAAATCGCCAACGCGTTAATTCATGCGTATTTATTTACCGCATGCGAGATCGCTTGAAAAATCGTACCGTATTGATGCACGGCTTTCAAGCCGCATACAAAGTCGCATATACGTTTAAAAACCACATATAAAGTCGCACATACGTGTTTCTTATTGACAAAAATTCATCAGAAGTTGCGTAATAAAACGCACAATAAAACGCACATTGCTTCTGACGAACTTCCTTTTCCATGGCAATTTAATGCATCAATGTTACCTATGTTATACCGAATTCCGCCTCTAAATCCGCTTCTAAACTGCTCCTGATGTTGATGTTTACTTGATCCGTGAATTAGTGGAGTGCGCCATCCTGGAAGATAGCAAGGTAGGGAAATGAAGCGAGCCCCGTCAAAGTTCAAAATTTTTTTTTAATAAATATTTTCTGTAATATTTTATAAAAATATTGTATTCTTGCTCATATTACTTCAATTTTTCACAACAATAATAATAATAGAATACAATTTTTTTTTTTGAACAATTATTGTTATCCAGGGGCGTAACTAAGAGGGGATGGGGGAAGCTTCCCCCCCCAGGTGTTTTGAAAAGTTGGGAAATTTGTAATTGTTCAACGCTGAAATTGGGAATTTGAATTTATTTTGAGAAAATAAGAACTCGAATAAGTTCGAACTGATGCCAACTTATATCATGTATAGCGTACAACCAGGGACGTAGCCCCCTTGGCTTTTGGAAAGTTGGTAAATTTGGAGTTTTAGCATAAAGTTGGTAAACTTGACCACTTACGCAGTATTATTACAGCTATTTTTAAATTTTTTGAAGACTAAAAAAAAAAAAAAGAAGGGTCAACAGTTGGTAAAATTTCATGGTATTAGTTGACAATTTTTGGTTTTCTCCCCCCCCCCCCCGAAGAATGTCCTCGGTACGCCCCTTATTGAGAGTCCTGGTAACATAATTAAATTATTTTTCCATGTTGACTTGCTTGAAATTCAAACATGTAGCTTTATTAATTAATAAAATTCTTGGTAACTCATGATAAGATACCTACGTATTTGTTAATTAATAAAACTCTTTGTAACTCATGATAAGATACCTACGTACTTGACAAGAATTATTGTAAAAACCCTATAAATGGATAAATATCGTGAATACGCGATAAAAAATTGATATAACTCTTCACAATTCATAATAAGTTACCTATGTACTTATTAACAATAAATTATCACAAAAACGCGATAGATGAATGAATATCGTGAATACGTAAAAAAAAATTTAAATTGAATTGTCGAATAAAAGTAAAATCAAGGTTTTATGTAGGCATACATGTGCTACTATTAGTAATCATTTTTTTTTTTGTTGTAAAAATTCAATGTTTTTTTCACTTGAAAAATCGGTGAAGAATCGTTGTACGCGCTTATTCATCATTCAATATGGAATAGATACTAGGATCTTCACACCCCTCCGTTGCACTTAGGTGGAAAAGCAGCAACGTAAAAACTTGATGTGTACATTTGTACGCATGTAATGTGTTCTAGAGTTTTAAAATGGCTAAAATAAATTTTAAAGTGAATTTTAATGTAACTTCATTCTAATAATTATCTCACATAACAACATTTATGTATTAGGGTAGCAATGAAATACATAAGAAAAAATTTGGTTTGGTGCAGCCTCATGAGAAAATAATGTATTAAAATTTTTAACCCGATCAGTACATATTAACCTGTCCCTCAATGACCATTTTGAAAAATGAACATAGCGCGCGCGAGTTCCATATTATTCCACTACCTTGCGCTAACGTATCGGAGTCTAAGAGTATTAACTAAAGTGTTACGCAGTGGCGCAATCAATGGAGGCAGGGGGGGTAGCCGGCTAAAGCCCTCCAAAAAAATTCTTTGAAATTTCAAAAATCAATTATTAAACATATACGCGTAAATTGCGGGGAAAAATTTAGTCGTTGGGTGTTGTAGATATGAATTCCTGTAACGACAAGTACAATGGAGTTGCGTACGCTATTTTTCACAACTGATAACTTCTTTCTAAACAGTTCCAGAAGTGCTATTAACCGGAAGCGTGCTCTATATTCACGAATAATAACTATGTTTATGAATGTATATTCATTTACTTTCCTTCTCACCTTGTTAACTAATTCGTAAATGCTCACTTTTGTCTCAAAAATCAAAGGTGTAATGATATGATTTTCATGTATCAGTTGTAAGATAGTAAATTTCACAACTAGGGAGGTAAAAGTGATTCTTGACGTGTGTGAGATTTGTCACCCGAGCAAAGCGAGGGTGACAAGTCACACGAGTCTATAATTATTTTTTCTCCCGAGTAGTAATTTTTATCCTAGATATTAATAAAAAACTTTCTGGTTCCTTTTTAACATTTATGAGTGATAAATTCGTATACCGGGTAACTACTTGATTCGAGTATGTGCATGAGAAAAGGGGGCACTTTGTCGATTTTAGTTTCCGAGTTACAGCAATTTTTGCAAAAAATGACAAAAATATCAATTTTTTTTCGCGATTCTAGTCGAGTAGTAATCCATCTTTTACCTCCCCTTAACCGTTTCACGATAGCTATGTTTGTTCGGCTGCTAGGCGGTAAAACGTGAGGTAATTCTGAAGAAGTGCGGTATAGGGTACTAAGACGATAACCATGGTAACGCATAGTTTCGTCCTTATTATAGGTGTAAGTATACTTCCACATTGGTACGAAATGGAGACACGTTATTTATTTTCACGTTTTAACCTGCAAAATATGGATGAAATCCTACCTGAAGACAATTTTTCTAAACAGCACCATCCAAAAACTTTAATTTACTAATCTGCCTGCAGTTATCGAAGGAGATGGTGTATCGAGGGATTAAAAACTAAATTTATTTCAGAAAATTCGCCTCTTTGTACGTGGAAGATATAGAAATGTTTTGTGTTCTAGTCTTGCCTTGAATTAAATTATAAAACATAATATGTACTGTAACAATGATACATAAAAATTTTGTAAAATTTTTAAATCGTTTTTCTCAAAAACATATTTTTCAATACTTCAACTTTGAAATGCTCTAGCTCAACGAATTTTCAACCTATGGAGCTGGGAATAGTCTCATTTTGTTAGAAATTTTGTCTACTTTATGCCACATATTATAACACCATATCGACAAAGTGTCCCCTTTTCTCATACTCGTACACAATTATATTTTCTTTTCTTTCAGTTTTAAGGTGTTGTAAATTTTATTGCTATTATGGTCTGTATTAAAATTATAAGAGTAAAGTGTTTTCATTGGTGAAATTGTGACATAACTATCGAAACTTTCATGCTGTTCAGGTTGTATGATTTTTCAATTTAATAATTAAGTACGACCAGTTTCTAATGACTGAATAGTTCTTCTCTTTTATTAATTCCAACGATGTAGATATTGTCACTCGTAATAAAAAAATTAAATTTTTAATCCAGCTAAGATGCTTGAGATATGAAACCACTCTCGCTCACACATCCACACACACATTTACATATTGAAGAGACTGTAATAACTTAATTCTTCACATGAAACGCAAAATTGTAATAGCTCTGTTAACTTTCGCGTACTTCCAATCAAAAACTTCACAATTTGAATCGAAATTTATATTTATTCATACACACGTAAGACGTATTTCTGTTGACTGATACAGTATTATAATGCCTTCGTTTTACTCATTCTTGACCCATTCGGTCTATATCGGATGAACATTCGTCATCCTATTGTCATATGTGCGCAACTAGGTAAAACCTGTTATATGAGTAATAAGTTGCGCACGCTGCACACGGTGTTATAGTTGCTATATCGATTACGTAATAGTTACCAAATTAGTTTATTACTTACCCGTTAGATAGAGTTACCTTTTTGTTACCACTTAATTTTATATTTAATTTTATTACGTTTCATAATTCGTATTTATTTTAAGGAGTAAGTTTCTTTTATGAACTATCGATATTAATCGACTCTACAGTCGCTAAATTTATGAAACTTAACAAGCTCAATTATTCATATCTTAAACTCCTCTCCTAATCTGGAGTTGATGAAGTCACATATACATTTTGCTTATAAGTAAGTAAAGGAAATCTAAAATACAGCAGTAGTAAACTCATGAAATCTTTTGAGAGTTCTTTTCGATTACATTTACTGTATTCTATAAATATAACTAATTATTTTTTTTGGAGCGAGATATAAACTTTGAATTTCTAATACATAATTGTAGAGTTTTTCTTAAAATGTACTGAAGTATGAAAATCGTACTAATTATTGAAATCAGTATAAATCCAATAACGTCTAAAAGTAGGTATTGATAAAGCGGTAAATCTACAGCAGCAGAACGTATGTGGCGTGCTCCTTTGTGTCTAATTACATATTCGATCCAGTATACAGCAGTATCCATTGGTGACAATGGCCTATCTTTGTATATTTGAGAGATTTTTTTCATGTTTTTGACGTATCTGTAACATTTATTTAATTTTTTTTTTTTTTATCAAATAATCTTTCTTATTTTGTCATCCTTGATCGTAACTCAATATTTACGGAAACAGAATTCAATAAATACCGACTGTAATTATCACCTAGGTATATTGTTGTTGAAAAAAAGACAAAAATGAGTTAGTTATGAAACTCTGAGATAGCGTTTCGAAATATACGCATTGCGAATATGTCAGTTTTATTACTTACTTCTTTTTCACTCTAATGTAATGAAATGTAATATGGTAAACGCTATCTATGATGAAAGTACAAAACTATTTTTGCTTAGTAGTTTTCACTTCTCTTGAGTGATAAAAATATATGCTGATGAGCAGGGAGCGGATAAATATGCTCTAAAAATAGAAAAATATGCGCATATATATGCATTGAAAAGTACCCAAAATATGTTCTAAAAAGCTGAAATACGTGATAAAAAGATGACTTAATATGGGTGTCGTTTTAAAGTACTCGGCAAGGTGAATTGCTCATTATAACAATAAAATTAAAAAAAAAATGATCGTGGAAAAATTTTTATTGTTTAAAATTTAATTTTTTATAAAAAGGATTTATTGATGAAAATTGTTGAAAAACGAAATTATCAAATGTGCTTGAAGGCTTTTGATTTTGTTCAAGAGTAAAATATCAAAAAATTACGAAAATATACGCTAAAAATCGTAAAAACGGAGAAATGTGAATTAAAACGATGAAATATGCGCTAAAAATGGTGAAAATATGAAAAATATGCTTTTATAGGTCAAAATATGCAAAATATGCGCTTACAAATATGGCTCATTTTGCTCAGAATAACTTGAAACGTAACAATAACTTAAATGCCTAATATAGCGCTTCTTATTCAACACAGACAAATATGCTATTTCATAGAAATCCGCTCCCTGGTGGTGAGCTATCTAGGTGTTATTAATCTGTGATAATGTCCAAGTCATTCCCAAAAACTTACTCTCCAGTTAAAACTTGATGAAGTTTGGAATAAACTGTGTTATTATTTATATCTGGGTAGTGGAGAATTTCGGCAGCTCCCCTATCTCTTAGATTTTGCAAATTCAAGCCTTGGTCCCCATACATTGGAATACCTAAGACTGGTACTCCTTCATGAATCGCTTCATTTAGTCCTAAAGCTCCTCCATGGGCGATGAATAATTTCACTTTGGGATGTGCTGTTTTAAATAAACATTAAATAGTTAGATACCTAGATGATTTGAAAAAATGTAACTAGTAATGTTGCATTACTGGAGCTGAGTTTTTATTGAAGCTTCTTTTCATTTCCAGATAATACAACACTTGCTGTATTGATCCATGCCTTTCAAAACTTACTTAGAAACTGAACTTAGAATAAGTAGTACTTATTGCCCACAAGAAACACATGAACTACATTATTCAACGCTTCTCAAGTCTCCTCTCGCCTTCCAACCCCGAACATATCTCATACATTAGGTGGGGCTTCTCTAGATCTTAGTCCATGCCTTAGCTGGACACCTTTGGACCCTTTTGCCCTCACTCTTTAAAAGATCAAGCTGTAGCTAGTCTGCCTTAGCCTGAGAACGCTTATTCCACAAGCAAGCTGCACCTGCCCACTCCCACTCCCCCCACACTTTCATATTGCTGGGATGCGTGACTCTGAAAAACCCTAAAAGGAGGGGTTGAAGAGTCGAAATCGCTTAAGGCAACTTGAAAGGGGGAAAAAGGCTCCTCGGTCGATAACCCCTCCCTCTCCCCTCCAACATCATGTATGGAGGTGAATTTGAGATACAGAATACTTTTTGTTGTCAATAATCATGTTAAGAGTTCATTTTATTAATATTTTCACCAATTTGAGGCTCCTCAACCTATACTAGAATTTTGATATTCCGCCATTTTACATCGATTTAGACCCACATTTTTTTGAGGGGTCATTTCTGATGCTCACCAACTTAACATACAAAGCTTTACCTTTATAGGTCGAGTCGTGAGGAATGAGGAAGTTTCTTGCCATGATTTCTCCACTCAAACTTGTTTTTTTACTTCAACTCATTTTCAAATTCACTTGAGAGGATAAAAGTGGAATGTGCTAAATACTCGGGATCACTTTGTCATTTGACATTACAATTGAAGGATGTCGAATTTTCGTTTAGCTTCCCCTCACCCTACATTTTGAGGACAATAACTTGTCGTCTTCCTCTTAAAAATTACTTGTGCAATGCGATATAGTGTGATTTTCCTTTCTAGCAATCATTTGAGTTTATATTTTATAAATTTGAGACCCTTAAGGCTCCTGAAGCCTTACTGTAATTTTGGTAATTCGCCATTTTGGATCCATTTTGACCTACATTTGAATGGTGATATTCTGGCCACCATTCAACCTTTCTAGGTTTATTAAGTGAGGAGATATGGTCGATTTATGAAATTTCCTATTAGAATTTCACCTCTCAAAGCTATGTTATCCTTTAATTTCCTTTCAAATTCACTTAGGAACTTGAAATTAGAATGTGTGAGTCACTTAAGCCCACTTTATCATTTGATACATAATCTAAAATTTTCGATGGTTAATTCACACTCACCACATTTTGTGGACAATAGTCTCCCTCTTCCTCCTTTTCAAAATCATGCGTGATAAAGGAATTGAGATGTGCTATGATTCTTATCTCTAGCAATCATACGAGTTCATGTATATCAACTGTGAGCCATTTCAGGCTCCTCGAATTTACCTCAGATTTTGAGCATTCTCCATTTCGTATCTATTTTGACCCAAATTAAAGAGGTATTATTCTGGTGCCTAACTCCGCATATGAAGTTCGATTTTCCCATGTTGGTTTGGTAAGGAGATATAAGAGATTACTTCCTCAAAAACCTGTTTTTACTTTAGTTCCTCTCCTAATGCAATTGGAGAATTGAAATTTTGATATGTTGACGCCTTCGACTGATTCCCTCATATGAAGCAACTCCTAAAGATTTGAACTCTTAGCCTCCTATCTAGCTAGCTAAAAATCTGAGTATACATCTACTTTTAGAAGAATTATGAAAAGTAATAGGTGTTGTTTGTACTTCTTTCTACGAAGAACTTTTCAGAAAATTCTGAACGACTGTCATTTACCCAAGCCAGCACTACGTTCAAGTGAGAGGTAGATTGAAAAAGTTGAATTAATATTCGATGGTACATACCTAATATATCTCTTTGAGGCATCCATTTCGCGGTAAAAATATTACTCGTTTTACCTGGTAAGTGATCATCACCCCATTTCCATATTACTCTTTGAGGAATTTTGGAGAAAGCATCGAGAAACGCTAAACGCACGCGGTCCGGCATGGTTTCTGATTTCAACAAAGAACCCATACAGAAGTATATGACCCCATGTTCCGACTCATCGATGAATTTCTGAATCTCCTGTTGGATCACAAAGGAGAGATTACAATCAAGGAATCAATGAAAAAATCGTGATTTCTTACGGAATGTAAAATTTAACAAAATATCGCCTATTTACTTCTGGTAAAGGTTTCTTTGGGCCAATTTGTAATCCAGCTACTTCGACGACATTTGGAACCGTAGGCTGAATAGTATTGGTACTGAAATGCGAAAAAGTCAATATCAAGCTAGTGTTTTTAGCTAGCTCGCTCAATGCAGGAATTTCCGAACCAAAGAATTTTTTGACTGCAGGATTGCCTGCCATGTACGAATAGTAGCTGTACAGTGATTTCGCCATTACGTACAGTATAGTGTTATGCAATCGTTGATAAAATGTGGGATTGTGTCTGTCGAATTCCTCATCTGTATGAGGATAGGGAATATAGGAAGGATTATTGGGATTGCCTGTGTAATCACCACCCCAAGGGAAAATGGGTCCAGCGCAGAACATCGCAAAAGAAATGTTCAACTTGTGGATGAACCCAAGCATTAAGTCATTGTTGAATAACTCCGTTATAACTAAATCATATTTCGTATTATTGATATTTTAAAAAAAATTTTGAATTACGTCACATTCCATTATCGGAATAAAAGAGTAAATCATCCAAGTAAACAAATTTATTTGTTCAAAAGAACTTCGATTGTTATATGCAACATCCAGAGAAAAGATATCTAATAACTCACTGCACGAGCCAGTATCAATGTCTGTGAAATTAGGTATAGGTTTGGATCTTGGAAATGAATTCAATACAGTAACATTATGTCCTCTTCTAGTCAGCTCTACCATAACTGATTCAAACACTATGTAATGACTTTTAAGCTTCACTGGGAAAACACCGAGAATATTAGCGCATTGTGTTTTCAATGCGAAGACTAATAATACGAAAATCACAGATTTCAAACTCATACTAAATTACGTGATTTTTTATTTCATATACGCTGGTTAAGTAACTGTCTTATTTATAAATGCATACATTCGAGTATATCGAATAAAAATAATAGTGCAACGTAAACGAACTTGATTCAAGAAATAAGGTACCTAAGTCTTCACACTATACCTAGGTACCTAAAATCCTTGAAATTATTATACGTGGTTATCGCGAGTTCATAATCCAAAATAATTCTATCCACTTTAATGCTTGAAGTGATTTTATCATGGCTCGCTATCTTTTTTTAACCCAATGTAACATTTGCCAAGATGAATAAGAAAAAAAAAACATAAGCAGTCATGCAACATTAATGAGTCTAATAATGGACCGATCAGATAATTATGCAAGTCACGGACCTGGTCAAATGGTTGCCTATGTTAAAGTATTTCAGGCACCTACCTACGGGCCATATGAATTTCATCTGACACCGGCTTGGTTTTCTTGTGGCAGTGTTGCCAACAGTGGAAATCTTGAAATTTCGAAAATTTATAAAATATCAAAAATTGGACTTACAAGAAAATTTACCAATCCTAAAACTAGTACTCACCAAGACGAGCAAAAAAAAAAGGTTATAATAAGATTCACCTTCGTACATTGCCACAGGAATGAGTTATACATTTTTCAAAAATATGCGTTTAAATTCAAGGATTCAAAATTTTGATAACTAAAAAATTAATTTACAAAAAAGTCAAAAATTGAAATTGGAAGCATCGAAAAAATACTACTTTTGAAAACGAATAAAAAAGGTTATGTGGTCCAACCTCGTGTACTGCAGCTGGAATGAAATATGAATTTTCAAAATTTCAAATCTCAAAATTTTTGAAAATTTCAGATTTTTCAATTTTTGCGTATTTTAAAATAGGTAAATATTTTTAGTTTTCAAAATTTGCGATTCTTAAATTTCAGCGCTTGTTCTTGAAATAGTATATTTCACAACTAGGAAGGTAACTTGACAAGTGTGAGGTTTGTCACGCGAGCAAAGCGAGGGTGATAAGTCACACGAGTCTAGAATCAATTTTTCTCCCGAGTAGTGAACGAAATTTTTCCTAAATGCGGGAGAAAAGCGCTCGTTTGAGACCCGAGCGATTAGCGAAGGGGAGGTAAAGTAGCGCTTTCCTCCCGCAAGTATGAAAAATTCGTAACTCATTCCTATCGCAACCTTTTTTGTTCGTCTTGGTGAGTACTAGTTTTAAGATGGAACAATTTTCTTAAAGATCCAATTTTTGATTTTTTATGAATTTCCGAAATTTCACTGTTTTTAATGTTGGCTACACTGCCTCGAGGAAACCCCTTGCCATATGAAGTTCATAAGGCGCGTAGGCGGGTGCTTGAAGTGCTTCAACATAGACAACCTTTTGAGCAGACCCGCAGCTAACATATTTGATCGATCCCGTGTGAGTTTTCAGTTGAGGGATAATTCATATTTGCGAGTAGTGTAGTTCACCTGTTCATGCCCACAGTCACACCGGACACACCCAGTAGTGAGTCTGAAAACTCCCATCCATTCCTTCCAATATCAACTAAAGAACTGAATTCAGTAATTCTATCCCACAGGAATCACGTGAGTACGTAATTATCACATTTCAGTCATTTGAGGTTTTAAATTTTCTTTAATTTTAAAAAATTAAAATCAATAAAAATTTTTTAATTAAAACAAAATTAAATAAATAAATAAAATTAAATAATTAAATATAAAAGGAAAAATTAATGTCTTCAAATTTCAGTTATTCGTCATTTTGGATCTATTCTGATTTCAATTCGACCAAACTTCCACGAGTCATGTTGTACTCACTCACAAACTCCACATACTTATTAAGTTTTAGCTTGCCGAGTACATGTGATGAGGAAATCTTCAACCTCTTGTTAGTGTAGAGTACATCGCTAGACAAACAAAAAAAAATTCCTACGCATAGCTTACATAATATGTCCTATATTATGTTTATCAAAAGGAAAAGTGTAGCTGAAAAATATCGACAAAAAATTTACGTTCTTTAAAAATTTGATATCGTAGTATTGTTGTACATACTTGCCACTTACAACAGAACAGGTCATATAAAATGCTTTCCTTTATTCGATAATGAATGAAGAGGAATAAATACAAAGCTTAATATCTTAACTCTATATAAATGTTAATGAAAAATGTATAAGAACAAAAGTTATAGAGAATAAAATTTTATACAAATTTGTTCCTATACATTTTTTCTTTACGACCCTTCATTCCCAAGATATTTACAAAAAACTAAAAAATCTTTAATGTTCAAAAGCTGAACTTTCACTGAAGAGATCAACTTCAAAACGATAGGACTTTTACGCATCATACTATCTACCTATCTCCCAAATTTGGAGTCAATCCAACCAGTTTTACTAGAGTTATCGTCGGAAAATGAAAACATCGAACTTGCAGAGAACAAAACTTAACAATAATACATTGGACTCTTCATTTTTCCGTAAAACTATGAGCTTTCGTGAAAATTGCGTAAGAACCAAAGTTGTAAAGGTTGAAATTTGAAACCACCTGATTGCTATTAATTTTCCTTTCTGGTGCTTCGTTTTCAAGATATTTATGAAAGAGACTAAAATAGCTTCAAAGTTCAAAGACTCAACTTTCGACGAGCTTACATGAAAAATGGATAGAACTGAAGTTAGAAATTTGTTTTTATATATTTTTTCTTTACGTTCCTTCATTCTCAAAATATTTATAAAAAATTAAAAAAGCTTCAAATTTCGTTAGCTCCACTTTAAGTGGACAGATCAACTCGAGTAAAACAGAATGGATTCACTCCAAATTTGGGTGATAGGTAGACAGTATGATGCGTAAGAATCCTTCTGCGAAAATTTGGAAGATTTTTTAGTTTTTTGCAAATATCTCAGGAATTAAGGGTCGTAAAGAGAAAATGTACGAGAACAAAGTTGTAGAAAATTTTATTCTCGACAACTTTGATTCTCATACATTTCCCATAAATGCTCTTGGAAAGTTGAGCCTTTGAACTTGGATTTTTTTATTCCTTTCTAACCACTTCCATATACACATCAGTTATTGTTCAAAATTATCGTGAAGTCCCCTATTTACATAATAGCCGTTCCTCTATGCATTGATAACTAACTTCATAAAAGTTTATTATGTTTGGTGGGTAAACGTCATAATCAGGGCAAGGCAAAATATGCTTTTGCATATTTTTCTAGTTGTAGATTATCGAGCAAATAGATGATTTCTTTACGAATTGGAACATTCTGATTAAAATAAGCCTAACATATTAGCGCATATTTTCGCATATTTTGGTAAAAATTCCGCATTTTCGCATAAAATGACTTTTTTAGGGAATATTTGAGAATAATTTTTTGGCCCTTTTTCGGGAATATTTCAATTATCGATTAATTTTCAGTATTTATCAAGATCAAAAATTTTCTGTTCTAAAAAAAATCTAAAAAAAAATTGAATATAATTATAAACTTTCTATCTTAAACTTTTGTTCTATGGTTTACAAAGCGAACAATCTTTGTTGGTATTTTAATGTATGCTACGAATTTGTGACATTTATTTCCTACCTGGACGAAACTGCTTCAAAAATCCTCTATTTTGATACCCATATTGTATGGGAATATTTTCGCATTTTCCCTTTTTTAGGGAATATTTAGCGCATATTTTATCTCTTTTTAGCGCATAAAATATGCGCATATTTCACTGTTTTTAGCGCATATTCTGCCTTGCCCTGGTCATAACCAATATTTCTTTCATATTCGTAAAATTTATAATAGCCGCTGATAGCAGTACAGTTCAACAGTTCATAAACTCTACTTTTATTCTGTCTCTGTTTCAACGAATGCAATATACCTATAGTTCCAGTCATGTGGCCTTTCATTATTGCTTGCATTTTCCTCATCATAACTTTATACTTGGTTTCAAGCATCATAAAACCATCAAATTATCCTCCAGGTAATTTATTATTTATTTAGCTCTTATCGGTGACAGGTAATTGGTTGTGAAAATAGATTTCATGAATAAAAAAAATGAACAATAATATTCCAACATACCTATTGTATCATTTCCACCTACATAAACATTGTAAAGATTTTTATTTACTTCGTATTACAATGGGAGAAAGTTTTATTACCCCTTTCTATGTTATAAACACAGTTGAAAAGCTATTGTTTTGGGGCTAGTACCTTGTTGGTTTTTTTGCCTGTAATCTTTTATTGGTCTTCAACCAGTTATATCGCGCTGTTCTCAATAGGATTGTTTATGATTTGTGGTTAGACGAGTCCTTTCTTTCTCTCCTTTGTGTTAACCTAGTCGAAACATTCCTGTTCTATGTGCGCAGCGTCGAAATTAATTCCAGAAAAAGTCGGAAAAAACTCCCGAGATTTTTCTATTGCACCTAGAAAGCTAATTTTTTTTTTTTAATCGAAAGCTCATAACATGTACTATTGGTAAAAAATCTGAAACTTCAAAAAAGTAGACCCTAAAGCCCCCAAAATTTGAGATAAATTTTGAAAATTTTGGTTTTTTCAACTTTTTACCCAATATGTCCGTGAATAATAAAGTAGTCGTGTTTTTTTACATGCCATTTTAAAGTGGATGAAATTCTGGACATTTCGATCGCTTATACTTATATTCTAGGACTTGAAATTTTTGAGATATTATGGTTCAAAGTTGCGTAACACGTGCTTTTTGTTTTATAGCGAAATAACTCGAAAACTACGCATCCTAGATACTTACTACAAGCGAGAGAAATGTCGAGAATTCATTCACCTATAAGATGGCATAATACAGTAATAATAATAATTTCAAAATTACGAGAAAATAAAGAAAAATGTGGATAAAAAAGCCGCTCGGTTGCAGTACGTAGGAAGGGTGTGTGTTTGTGTTGAACGTAGGTGTGCAAGTGTGTGCGTTTACCGTTGACGCGTTTCAACTGCATTAAAAATCAGTGTTGCAGTCTACCAAAAATCATAATTTTTTAGCTGATTAGAAGTTTTTTCCACTTTGTTTTTTTTTTTTCAGTTCATGCCCTAGGACTCCAACTTTTTGAAATATAATTATTTTATTCAAAATTTCGAAACGCGTCCTTTTTCTTTTGATGAAATATCTCGAAAACTAAGAAATCATTCATCTATTTGATAACATACTTCATTAATATGTTACAATTTCAAAATGATGCATAAAGAAACAAAATGTCTAGGAAAATACGTAAGTGTATTGGTGAAAACCCTTGACGCGTTAAATTATATGAATATTAGTATTTTTTGACTATTAAAAAAATTAATATCCGAGTTCTCTATATCTCCCAAACACTGAAAAAATCTTTTCAAACAATCCCCTCAGATATCATCAACCTTTTATCTTCCCTCAAATCAACCAAACTTTACTCCCTTCTCTAAATATAAAATGATTAAAAATTTTCTCTTACGCGCCTCTAGCCCTGAGCTGTACATGGCGCAGAAAGAAAAAAATATATAATAATAATAATTGTTATTATAATTATTATAATAAATATGATGCTATCGTAGTAAGTAGTTTTAAAAAATTTATACAATAAATCGATAAATTTTTTTTTTTAATTATGGATCGCGATGAGGCTTGAACCTACGCCCTCAAAATTCAACACTCGACACGCGGTTCAATGGAGTGCGCCACTTCTACGAATAAGGCAACTGGGCCAAGTGACTACATATTATTAACTGCACTTGCTTCACTCATTGAAAATTTTTTAGTTCCAAAAATTATGTACAGAGGTCACTGAAGTCAAAAATTTTAGTGGCGTTTTAGTCATTATAGGTTGTTCGTTTACGTTATGAAGCTTTTGACAGCGTTGTGACATAAAAAAATTGAAAATTGAAAAATGTTCGACCGCGCGTTTTCGTTTGTTGTAACGTAACTTGGTGAAAGTGAAATTTTAACCGTTTTAGGCGTAATTATTGCGTTTATATCATTACAAATATATATATATGTTTGAAGGAATTGCTTATACTTCTTATCCCTTACAAAGTCGCAAAGTGATAGCGAGCCCTGAAGGGGCGAGAAGGCAATCGGAGCGAAGCGAGGATTGCACTGGGGGTTGGGCCGCGAAGCGGCCAGGGGACGAAGCCCCCTAGTATTTACATACTATTTCTTTTAAATCAATTCAATGAATAGATAAATACCCGTGTAATTACAATTTCAACAGAAATTAACATTTACTTCCTTGTGTTTATCATTGAGGTATAACGCTGTATTACAAATGAAATATGTTATCTAATCAAATATAGTAGATGTATCACACTCTATTATGATAAGAATACCTTTACGTTGCATCTAGATCGAAAACACTTAGTTTACATTACGCATTAATTCACACTGACATATAAAAGAATTCATGTACCTACTTTCTTATTTTATGAAACCCGCTTTTTTACCTATTACCCTTTTTTTGAACGTGTAAGTGATAAAAAAATCACATAAATACTTATATTATGCGTTCCATTGAACCCCATATAGAGGTGAAGTATCAAATTCCCTTGTATGATACTTCAAAATACTTCCATATTACATCACTGACTATAAATGCACTATTACTGGTTGTGGAAATAGAAATCAAGTGTTACCAACATATTATATCAAGTTTGTTATCGATTGAAAGGAAATTTAACGATTTGTCTACCATGCGTCCAACGTCCCTTTACTAGAGATCGGACGGTAACGAAAAGTAGCGTTTCAACACTCCTCTTTTCCCTCTAATCTCTGACGTCACGCGGTGGACCTGAAAACGCGCGGTAACATATGATTTAAAGGGAATACATCGATTTTCTTATGGTTTTTTTTAAAAAATTTGTAAGGACTAAAATTGTAGAGAATAAAATTTCCTAAATGATGCATATTCTTAAATTGATGATTGAATAATTCTTGCGTATTTATAAGTGTATTATGAAAAGTAAATATGACACCAGAGTAGGCGCAAGTAAAATTTTATAATGTTTATTAATACAAATTAATATTTTTGATAGTAAATATTGCCATTTCATTATTAATAATTAATACCTAAACTGAGTGAGCAGAGAGTTCATTCATTCGTTTTTTTGTTTTGTTTTCTTTTTTAATACCTTATAGGTACTTAGAATTTCATAATGCATTTGCTAATTTATATAGTTATTCAAAATGTTTGGCTAGGTAATATTATTTCAATTTCCAAAATTGATAGCAATAGTTTCCAGTGGTGAAATCTAACCTTAAAAGTTAATTTGTAGTAGACTAGATAAATAAGAAATCATTTCCTTTCGGCAGGTCCCAATAGATTACCTATTGTTGGGAATACGTTTCTGATTAAGAAATTGGGCAAAGAATTAGGTGGTCAGTTTAAAGCTTTTTTGAAGCTACATCAAGATTATAAGTCGAACATTATAGGACTGAAATTAGGCAGCGATCAGTATGTTGTGGTTTTTGGGCGTAAATTGGTGCAGCAAGTGTATACCCGAGATGAATTCCAAGGCAGGCCAGATGGCTTCTTTATTCGGCTCAGAACCATGGGTGCGAAAAAAGGTACATTAAATTTATACATAGTTTCTGCATCTTTTTCAAATAACAAGTGAAAGGTAAGTTGAAAAATTTCTTTATTAGGAATCACCATGACGGATGGCAAATTATGGCACGAACAAAGAAATTTCGCCGAAAGACAACTCAGGCAATTGGGTTTCGGCAAATTAGTCACCGAAAATCTTATTAAAGATGAGCTCAGAAAATTATTAAATTCGTTTGGAGAAAAACAAGAAGATATTTCGCTTAATCAGAAAGTTTCATCATCCTTCTTGAACGTATTGTGGACAATCACCGCAGGTAAGCAGTTCTCCAATGATGACGACAAATTACCGGAGTTGCTTAATTTATTACGCGAACGTAGCAAAGCTTTTGATCTGGCTGGTGGGTTATTGAACCAGCTACCGTGGTTGAGATTTATCGTTCCTGATTATTGTGGTTATACCTGTATTCAAAGATTGAATTCGAAATTGTACAAGTTGTTCCAAGTAAGAAAAATTTACCAATAAATAATTTCAAAATCCATGATGGATGTATACGTTATTGTTTATATATTTTTTCCTTCTTAGGAAATCATTGACGAACACAAAAAGACCATTACAAACGAGACAAGGGATTTTATTGATGCTTATTTACACGAAAAAGAATCTGCTAATCCAGACACCAGCACATTCACTGGTAATTCTTTCGATCTTTTGCGAATAAACCAAAAGCATGATCTTTCATCATTTGCTTTTACTACCGTTTCAGATGATCAGCTAGTGGCTATATGTTTAGATTTCTTCATCGCTGGTGCTCTTACAACTAGTTATACTTTGGATTTCGCAGTCTTAGCCACCGTCAGCCATCCACATGTGCAACAAAAACTTCACGGAGAAATTGACAAAGTTTTGAAGCGTAAACAAATGCCATCGATTGAAGACAAATTCAAGTACATACGCAATACGAATATATAGGCGAAGTGTCCTGCGAAGTGTCCTCTGTTTTAATACTCTAAAGAAAAAAAATAAACTCAATTTCTTTCTATTCGTAGATTACTTTATGTTGAAGCGTTGCTCCTTGAATCACAAAGATTTCAACACGTTGCACCAACTGCGGGTCCAAGAAGAGTATTGAAAGATACTACTTTAGATGGATACCATATTCCAAAGGTATTCGGTTATCTATTTGAAGATGAAACTAAGCCAAACATTTCCACTCTAACATATGCTAAATACATTATTTTCTGAAGGATACAATCGTTCTGATGAGTTTGAGATCAATTCACTACGACCAGCAAAGATGGAGTGACCCAGAGGCATTCAGACCAGAAAGATTTCTCACTGAAGATGGACAATTTATCCCCGATGAAGGCTTGTGCACATTTGGTTTAGGTAATAAACGAAGTTGATTGGTTTGACTACAAACCTTACGAAGTGGATAAATTTTTTCATTATATTAACAACAGGAAAAAGACGATGCCCTGGAGAAATTCTAGCGAAAAGTTTCTTATTTATGGCATTTACCGCATTATTCAATCATTATTACATCACATTTCCACCTGGTAAAGAGCCTTCAACTGAGATACCAACGGCTGGAATATTACTAACGCCTCAGCCTTACTCGGTAAATTTGCAAGCTCGTAGTGATTCTGAATTGTGAAATGTACAGTCTCAAATAAAAATATTGGTTCTTATTTAACTAAATCAGAGTGTCGAGTTTATATTGCATTTAAATTTATATACCTATTTCATTATATAATGTAGGTACTAAGAATTTGAGTATTTTGTTTCAATAACGGCATTATCATTCTTAAAAAAAACATTCATAGGTGCCTATTTGCAGTTACATATACTTAGCCATTTACTATTTTGATTTTTGATTTAAGAATAGGTAACTTGAACCATTCACCACTGACTATAATAAGAAATAAATGTCTGTAATGTTTTCTCTACATTTTGAGTAGGTACCTACCTACCACCTACATGGCTCTTACCAAACCAATCAATTCATGAAGGAATTAATATTCTAGTATGATATTCTGAAAAAGAACACATTTTACAGAACTTCCCTCAATGTCTTGACTCATCACTTTCATGAATCAAGTACAGTTATGGTGATTAAGAATTTTTTCACTTTTTATGAGACAACTGACAATTTTGAACTCAAATGCATTCAAATTGCCAAAAAAATAATTTTTTCTAAATTTTTGAATTGAAAAAATTTCACTCCAATTTTAGAAGATAAATGTAATAATTTATTGTATATTTTACTTTTCATTTGACGTGCCTGTAAGAAACTAAAAAAAGGAATTTTATCTTATTTTTAAAAGTTTTGCATAATTTTAAACACTTTTTCTCTACTTTTTTTGAAAAAAAAAAAAAAAAAAACAGAAATTGGTCTATTTTTTACTTTTTTTTGCATAAAAAAACTTGACAATGCGAATTTTTGATTTTTTTTCATTATGCTAATAAACTTAAAAAAAAAATGAAAATTTTCAGTTTTTAAAAATGAGTCAAAGCTTTTACTTTTAACTCCAGACCCACTGAGTAAATGTTTTGTAGGTATAGGGGGAGGGGAGGGGAGCTGATCATTCGCGTGAAAAGAAGCAACAAATTAAATTTAGCCTATGATGCCCATATCTATAATTCTATATATCTGCCACTGCTGGTACCCTAAACCAAGTCACTGCAACTGTAGTGTGGTATAAGTCATATCGTATATATTTACATATTTGTGACGCTGGATAAGAAGAGGTACCTAAGCCTCCAAACGCTAATTTTACAGGAGGCCAAAAAGAAGACTATGAATCGTTCATAGTAATGTATACAACATTTTGAGCAAGATGTTGATTTCACCTAGTAATTTTTTATTTTTTTTTTATTCTGATGATTTTTTATGAAAAAGCATGTGTTCAACTTCCCGAAACAACAGAAAAACCGAAAATCAATTTTTGGATGCCTAGTTACCTTTTCTTATCTAGGGTCACATTTTTCTTTTGAAATACTTTTCTTCCTCACTGAGCTTTTTCAGTTCATTTTATACCTTGAATAAAATGCAATCATATAATCAAATTCGTATTAATTATTTTTTAATTTTTATCACCGAATAAAAAGAAGGTGTCGGAGTCGTCGACAAGACGAGAAAAATTTAATACAGGATTATTCGATGACTAGTATGTTACGTATTACCATTCGAATATATGCACTCTACATGGTAACATTTGCATTCTTGTTTTATCACTATGAAGAGTGAGATTAATAGTAGCTAGATATGTTGGAGTGTTACGTGGTAATATCAGGCGTTAAATGTTCTTATTATTTCATTTGTTTGTCAGTTCGATATCATTTTATCAACTAGGTTAGATGTTTCATCGTGTTAACGTCCGCGTATTCTGTTATTAATTATTGTTGAATAGACTGATATTTGATGAAATTAAAAATATCACAATTGTGTTTATCAATATGCTGATCGATATTCCTGATAAAAATGTTGATTCTTTTATCAGCGTGTTGGAGCAAGAATTACCGCAATCCTTCTTCGTGAGTTTGAAATGCATATTTCAATATCTAAATGATTATAACTCTACAATAGGCACGGTCCTATCTTTATTATGATTTTATTTTTAGGTTATAAATTTGATACGAACTTGCTACAAGTGGAAACAAAAAAACAAAGATTTGCAAATATCTTTACTATACACTGATGAGAGTATGAAAACTGGAGTATTTATTGGAATTTTGAAATCTGTACGCAAGCATTTTTTTTTAAGTTTTAAGACAAGTTTATGTTGGTATCTCATTGATCAAGGATGGAGTTGATGAAATATCTTGTTCAGATGGTTGTTCAGTGCGGAATGAAATTAAACAAGTTAAATTTTTATCGTAATGTAATTAACGCAATCTTTCTTCTTTGTAATCTTTCAGGGCTGTCATAATGCAGTAATTTCCGCTTATGCTTTAGATTCATACGAATATATTCTTGAAGAAGTTTTAAAACAAACTTTGGTGGATTTAAAAATTAACTTCGTCTCGTTCGAGGGTATCGTACATAAACACGACCCATTATGAACAAACTGACTACCATCCAATCGCTAAAAGTGGAGCAACTTTTCTCTGTAAATTTGATCGCTGTTTCAGTACCAATTGAAGAAGCTCTAAATTTTAATATTGAGTAATATTTTCATTTTCAAATATCTGTGATAGATTTTTCAGTACTACGTAAAGATATGGGTTTGTTTTCAGATGTCCCGATGATGTGGAATTAGCTCCATTATCCGATAGACATTTAGATGAAATTTACGAGATATGGTTGATGAAGGAGGTATTTACCAAAGATTTACTAACCTATAGCCTACTCTACAATCCTGAAGCAGCTTATGGCGTATTTTGGAAAAACACCGGTGAATTATTGGCCAGATGTATGCAGTCTTATTGTGGATTCTTGATCGCTCTGCAGACTGTTGAAAAGGCTCGAAATAAAGGCTACGCCAAAATGTTGATGAAATTTGTAGCCAAAAATATGGCCCAAAAGGGTATTCAGCCTTGTACTTACACCGCTGATTTCAATCCTAATGCCTTGAACGCGATGCATTCTGCAGGGTATAGAGATGTATGTAAAATGAACAATTATAGGTTTCAGTTGACACACTTAAAGAGCTGAATTTTTCAATGGTTTTCCAATTAAAAATTTGTAATTGTTTACAGCGCATTTTTTCATTCTCACCCTCATAGAATGTAAAATATCAAATGGAGTCGAAATATTACGGGAAAAAACATGAAAAATATTTCTCAAAATAATTTGACATTTCAGGGCTGTAAAAATGGAACATTCATGGTTCCGATTTCGGTTCTGGGTTCGAGGGTGGTGGTTTAGGTTCTGGGTTTCAAGTGCATGGTTCTGGTTTCTATTCTAAAATTTTTTTAGCTCCGGAGTTTTCTGGTTCTGGTTCTAAAACTGTTTTGATTCTGGGGTTTTCCAGTTTCGGTTCCATTTTTTTATTATTTTTTTATAATGATTTAATTCGGGGTTTTCCTGATCCAAGGCTCAGTGGAGAACATCAGTTCGCTAAACTTGAAGTGAAAACTGAAGAGAGAAGAATATTTACTAATTAGGAAATGATACTGTATTCTGAATAGCAAAATGTTTAGGGCTCTTCCAGGTTCTGGATCTGGTTCCATTTGTGGTCTGGTTCCATTTGTGGTTTTGCAGGTTGCCATCGACCTCTAGCTTCATCGACGGGAACAAGCTGTGGGTGGTAGTTACTCAGGCACCACTCTGCCAAACCATACCTTATCCCAAACACTACATGGAATAGTAGTGACAAGGTTTTCTTATCCATGGCATTACGCCTTCTTTTCTAGAACGCCGAGTACTGCTAGCAGTGGGTAAGAACGTCTAGTAAAGATTCGAGAGCGTGCTTGAATCTTCGGCACCTCTAATTGTGATTGACCTTATTCTATCCTTTAGCCCCATTTAGTGCAACAGGCCCAGTGGAGCTCGGTGTACGAATCGCCAGTTGGCGAATCACGTGTACCTCTGTAGAGTGGAAAATTCCGTCGAATTGGGACACTGAGCGTGAAAGATAGGTATCTATCTTTCGTATCAAATCAAAAGAAATCAAGAAATACATCTTTTCGAATAAACTTTAAATAATTATAATGGTGTCTATCCTTTATGTCTCGACGAGATGAGAGTTTTAATTGTTTCCAAATTGGACAAAGACTCCCAATTGTGTAAGATAATTGACGTTGGAGTCGGGCTGGGGATTCCCAAGGATTTCCATTCGTCCTGGCAGTGGCGTGAGCTAACGTAGTATTGAGTATAAGATCTGATAGCTTCGACAATGGGAACGATATTTTTCTAATTGATATGCGATTTCGTTTAATTGAATCGATTTTTTCCTTTTATGTCAGTATTTACAACAAAGGTTTCAATTTGACTTTTGTTAACGCGATGTTTTAGTTTTTTTCACCTATAACAATTATTTTTCAAACAATTTCTGTAACATCATACATGGAACGCTGCGTCAACTATCTAGACGTACGGCACTGCGGCATACACCTCCGGACCACTGCGTTTTCTTCACCACCGAACAAGCGATCAAGGAAGACCACGTGAAGTTACAAAAAGGATTATATATATGTACGATACATGTTTAAGATCGTGATCGTTTTGGGGCCATTATGTATACGTATGTAAACTTATTGTAATTGCTTGACCCCCCCTCCATCAATTTCTTTTTCAGCTAGTCGTGTTTTTTGTATTTTTGTTTTAAATCTATAATAAAACCTTTTTTTTTTAAAGCTCGACATTGTGTGAATTATTGAGCGCACATTTTTATCCATAACACCTCCTACTTGTAATGAAGTATTTATTATCATATGAAAAAACAAAATAAATGAAAAAATATACGTTCTGTTTGGAGGTATGGAGTTTTGTGCTGAAGACTGAAAAGTGCAAAGATCATTCCGTGTTGTAAGTGAGACTTTTTGAGCCCAACCAAGCTTCATCCGTATATTAAATACCTATAAGCTTTTTAGTGTCAAATGCATTGCTTACCTCATGTTTGAAGGCAGGAAAAGAATGTATATAATTTGTAAAATCGTATGGTACCTAAATTATTATAAGACTTTAGAGCTCACACTCGTTTTATCTGCATATGAAATAACAATGAAACGATAACAACAATTTATTCCAATTATAAATCATGATAAAAATTTTACAATATGGCGAGAAAACCAGACGCCATTCTACCACTATACATCACAATTAGAAAACCAAAATATTCGTATAATTTGACATCGGTCTTAAACTCATCAAATCAGCGATATCTTAAAATACCAATGGTAACATAGGTTCACTGTGAAACCAGCTAATCAATTACGTTTGACCTTTTTACCAGTCGCTGGTTTTGAGGAACTTTTCTTGCCGCAAATTAAATTACACAAAAATCTCAATGTGAGCTTAATACTATAATACAAAATGGCCAAAGCGGATACAGTGACTAAAATCAAAAAAGCTATCACATCCAGTAATAAATACTGGTACCAAGGCATATCGGCAGCAGCAGTCCGTAAATGCGGAGCTCCTTTATGACGAATAACGTATTCGGTCCAGTATACGGCAGTATCCAATGGCGACATCGGCCGGTCGCGATATCTAGCTGAGAGTTGTTTGGCATTTTCTTTATATCTAAAGATGAGAAAATTGGGCATTATTATTACCTATGTTGTACGAATATTGTATCTATTTGGAAATAAAAAGTGGAAATTGATAAGACGTACTTGGGATCGTTCAAAAGTCTTTGAATTTTCTCCAACACTACATCTTTGGTAATTTCGTTATAGTCGAGGAGTTCGCCTGCGCCATTAGCTTCCAGAGATTTGATATTGGTTCTTTGGTCTCCAAAAATCGGGATTCCAAGTACTGGTACGCCTTCATATACTGCTTCACTGGTGCCCAACAGACCTCCGTGGGATATGAATAATTTTACGTTGGGATGAGCTGTACAAAAATTGCCTCAGATATAAATGAAATGTTCTACAAATTTATGTATTCACTAAAAATAAATACGCATAAATTTTGTTTTATTTGTTTGTTCTGTTTGTTTGTTCCTTTTTTTTTTTTTTTTTTTTTTAAATAAAAATAATTTAAAATTGGCTTCTTCTTCATTATTTCAACGCAATATCCAATTTTTCATAGTTTTTATTTATTTTCTTAGAAGCAGTATCACCTATCCACTCATTCTTTCATATGAAAATAGGAACAAGAACTTTGAACAATTTGCCATGCCTTCAGCCTCCCACAAAATTTGACTGATCTTCCATTTTGAGATGAATCGAGTATCCACTTTTGCTCATTCACACACAAAATCTTTCGAAAACAACAACCTCCCCTATCCCCTCCTTTTCATAATCAGGTAAGTTGTTATAGCTGCCCTTTTCAAGTTGAACACTCAACTAAAAATATCCCATATAATCTTCACCTTATCCTCAATGTAACTGCATATGAGAATGAGGAAAGCATAATCCTACGAACGCATAATGCGGTCGATAAGCATTATGCCTGTGGAAAACAAAGTTAAAATCATATAGAAATTTGTATGTAGGTATCTCCAAGTTTTGTATATTGCTTATAAGTGGCGCTGGTAAAACATGAATTTTGAGTTGGTATATAGTCATAATATATTAAACTACATAACTATTCAGCACAACCACAACATTTTACCTGAATGAAAATATTTATAATTAAGAAGGTATTTAGTGAGGGTGAAGGTAGGGGGCTGAGACCTCTATAAAATCATGTTTGAGTTGGTGTGTGGTAACAAATTATTTTATACGCATTTTCCTAATATCATATACCATAATTGAATCAATTGTAGTAAAGCCCCAAAAGTACCAAGTTTCAAACACCCCTACCTCCCCACCTATGCGTTGTTGAAAAAAAATGTTCCTATAAAAGTTGCAGGAAATTTAGTGTAAAACAAAATCACACTGAGCTATTTTTGTCCTACAATCAAACATTGAGGAGATATAGTGAAAAATGGGATTTTGAAGTATTCAAACCCATTTCCTCATGTAGGATGCACACACTACCAATTAATTAGGACTTTTACTATGTTGTAAATGGAACTAGTTTTTACATATTTATGAAAAACATCTCAATTAGAAATTTTCCCTCATATGTTCTAGATTTAATGGACTACACAAAGGTAGATGGAAGATTCATTTTATAGAATGATGTTCATAGCTCACCCAAGATATCACGTTGTGGCATCCACTTAGAGATCATTATATTATCCGATTTTCCAGGCAGCACTTCGCCTTCCCATTTCCACAATACTCGCTGAGGTATCTTGGAAAATGCGTACAAAAACGCGTTACGTTTCTCTTCGGGGAAAGTTTCTCCTCTTAACAAGGATCCCATGCAGAAATACACAACACCGTGTTGCGATTCGTTGATGAATTTTTCAATATTCTGTGAACAAAGGAATAAAGCAAATTAATTCAGATCTACCAGCACTACGGAAGACTCCCTCTTCTTTTCAATACTGTAAACAGTGAGTACACGACACTCGTTATTCTTAAAAATTACGAACGTCTGTCGAAAATGATAACTCATTGCGACAAGGTTAACACGAATAATTATACAACTCGGATTATTTAAGTAATATGCGAATTTTCATTTCATGGACATATTTCGAGTTAACAAAGTAGTATTATGAAAATGCTCATCGAGCCATAATGGGCGACGTGAATCATAAAATTCCATTACCTGAGGCAAGATTTTTTTATCTTCTATGTTAATACCGCCAATCTGAACTACATTAGGACTCATAGGAATGGGTGGATTATAAGTGAAATGTGTATTGGATAAAATTAAGCTCACATTTTTAGCTACATCTTCAATGTAAGGTACGTCTGTACCGAAGAATAATTTACTCTGGTAATCGCTGATAGGTTGTAGATATAATTTAAACACAATCATCGACATGCAATACAAGATAAAATTGGTTAACCTATTCGCGAACGTGAGATGCACCTCGGGTTTCAAAAATGGGAACACAGCGTTATACGATGGATTCATCGGGGCCCCTATTCGATGCATTATCCACGGATATAAAACATTCGGAAACAAATATATAACGGGGATACCTAATTTATACGCCAGTATCGACAAAATATCCGAATCGAAAGGTTCAATAATTAATAAATCGAATTCACCGGTGGCATCAATCAGTTGTACGAGAGGTTGGCAATTTTTTAATTCGTGAGCTTTCGGTATCATTTGAAGAGCCACGTCGAGATTCTGGAAGAGACCGAAGTTCGTCATACTTCCTAGGTCATCGAAATGAGGTGTTTTTTTAAAGCAATTCCATATATCAATTTCGTGGTAATTATGGAACCGTCGACCGGTAGGAAATATCGTGTACACTGATACGTTGTGATTTCGTTTCGCTAATTCTATCATTATTCTGTTATTGATTACGTGATGACTTTTAGCTGGCACGGTAAAAACACCGAGTATTCTGTATCCATAAATATCGACGATAAGCGAACAAAATGAAAACAACACGATATAGAGCATACCGACGCGGGTGCTCGAGCCGACCGTTTATCACTGACTGAGCACAATACAACGAACTGACTTAATCCGACAGATAATTAGGCTATGGGTCGTTTAATATTGAATGAAGATACGACGCTTGGTTCGGTGCGTCGTTGGTCGAAAAAAAAAAGCGTAAGCAGCTATGCCACATTACTGGAGCTGAGTTTTAATTGGAGCTTGTTCAAGTTTGTAAATAACGTTGCTAACCCTTTCATGCTTACAAGCTACACACAATACCAAACCTGAAAACTCACACTCTATGCCTCTAAAACCCTTCAAGTAGTTAAATTCAGAACAACTCCAGTATTTCTCACCATGTAATAATGACATGAACGCATGCTTTTCAAATTATAAATACATCTTTGAAATTCCTCAAATTATAGACCGCCATTTTATATCTATTTTGACACAAATTAAAGAGGTCATATTGAGGTCATCAACTAACCCTACACGCGAAATTTGACCTTTCTCGGTCAATTAGGTGAGGAGATATGAAAGATTTATGAAATTTCTTATAGCAATTTCCTCTCCAAAAGCTGTTTTTTGCTCCAACTCCCCTCCAGATTCATTTAGGAAGCTAAAATCAGGATAAGTTAGTCACTTGGTCTCACTTCATCATATGACACTGTAATGAAAATTTTTCGACATTTCGTGTACCCCACTACATTTTGAGGTTGAAAAAACCTCCTTCTCCCCTCCAACAGCATGTGTGGAGATGAATTTTAGATATAGTATACTTCTTATCTCCAATAATCATACGAGTTCATATTAATTACATTTTAACCGATTTGAGGCTCCTCAAGCTCTTTTCAAATTTTTATAATCTACCATTTTGGATGCATTTTGACCCAAATTCAAGAGATCATATTCCGGTTACTAACTAACTCCACATACAGAATTTCACCTTTCCAGATTAATTTGGTGAAGAGATATGGAAGATTCGAGAAATTTTATAACTCAAAACCTCTTCAAAAAGTCATTTTTTCGTTCTAACTCCCCTCTAAATGCACTTAGAAAGCTTAAATTTGGATAAGGTAATGTCTGTGACTCATATAAAATCCAAGAAGAGAAACTGGAGCTATAGACCTCTTTTCCAGCCACCCTCAAATTTTGAGTGATCCGCCATTTTTATATACATCGAAATCCTCCGAGATTCGCATCAAGCGAATACGAGCTTGGCAAAACCCGAGGCACCCTACCTATCTCTGGCATAATTTCTTATTTCTCTATTCCAGAACTGTTCGTTCCTCAATTCTCCAAGGACTCGGATTTCAGTATGTGTCAGAGCAACTGTGGTTGAGGGAGCAGGCTTTATAACCTCGGAAAATTTTTGCTGCAATGGTAGGAGTTTATTCCATTGTACCCAAAGCACACTCTGTTTTTGGGTTGCCTATCCTTCCTTAAACAAATCCCTCTTCAACCGCTTTCCATATCGCAGCTCATCAACACAAAAGTTGAAGAAAAAGCCCTTAAGGGTTTACGAGTCCTGGTGCGTCAATTCACTTGAGTGCTCCATCTGGCTTTAGAATGTGGCAGGTAGGAAATGAAATGGGATATAATCTAATCAATAGAAGTTGAATGATTGCTTATAAGTTGGTGCTCCAAAAGGGGACCCTTATTGATACTATTGCACTCATATAACTACACCGCAGTTCTTATATTATCAGCTAAAGCTCTAATGCGCCCCTGATACCTAGGTGACGATGAGTTGTGGTGCACAATTGGCTATAAATGGCCAAATTGAACCTCAACCTGAGGTGTACAAAAAACAAAAAAGTAAGTTGAAGTATAGTCTTTCCAGCCACCTTCAAAATTTGAGTAAACTATTAATTTGATAAAAAATACTTTTAAATATTCTCATACATAACTCCTGTTCAAATTTGAAGCGATTTTTATGAACAGCCTTACCGTTAGTATTCAAGGAAATTGAGCTATGATAAGTAAATTCAGAAACATGAGGATCCACATATCCTACTTTCCCTTCTCAAATCAGTTAAACTGCAATAGCTAAATTTTTTTTATTGAAGAACTGTACGATAAATCATTATAATGGGATTATAGAAAGTAGAAGTGGTTACGTGTGAATAAAAGATCATCTTTTATGCACCTAAGAGCAAAAAGAAACTACATTACGTTTAAAAAGAACTAACCTGAGGTATAGAACTTGCATTCCTGATGTGTAATCCACCCACACCAACGATACTAGGAACCAAAGGAAAGGTTGACTGATAATACGCCAAATCCGAATTCATCAACGTCAAACTAGTATTCCTTACCACATCCTCAGCAGACGGAAACTCCGGACCGAACACTCGCCTCACAAGATCATCCGTTGGAGCCTTCAAATACACACCTTTCGCAGCTTTCACAACAACGTATGAGCTGAAGCTCACCAATCGTTGATAAAAATTCATCCTCTGCGTTCCAATGGATGTCGCATATGGAGTATAACTAGGATTCACAGGGGCGCCCAATAATCCGGCCACATAAGGGAATAGAACATTAGGGAACACGTTAATCAGCGGAACGTTGAATTTATTAGCAAACAAGGTAAACCATTCAGGGAATACATAATCAGTAATGAAAGCGTCATAAGTAACGTTAGATTGAACCAATTCCATGATCTGCGAGCAATTGGAAATCGTTTCGTACGATGGAATCAGCATATTATTCATCATAATTAAGATTTGTAACGTAGACCATTCCAAGAATTTAGAGATGGAAAAATGTCCTTGGAGAGGGACAGGAAAACAAGGCTTCACATCAATTGTCGAAAAATTTGGTAAGTTTTGCGTTTCGAATGGGAAAACAGTATAAAGTGTTAGGGTATGATTTCGTTTTGCTAATTCGGTCATTAAAGGCTGTAAAAACACATAATGACTACGTACTGGTATCACAAAAAATCCTAAAATGTTATACGCGGTTGTCGTGTCTAAAAGCGCACAAATTATGAGTAAAGTTGGTAGAAGCGCGCGCATGTTTCAAGTTCGAACCGGTTGATACGCGATTAGATATGATGAAATAACTGCACGAAACGAAACTCCGAGTACTAATGAATCGACGAGACAAGCATTCGAAGTAATTATGCAACCACCTTGAGCATAAAGTACAATAAACGCGAACGAGAATATAATTGTATTATCAGTATTTTCAATTCAGATAACACAGCTATTTGATCTTTTATAGGCTGATAAATGTGTGCTTCAACGATTGTTAACATTTGGGTTCTTTATCAGAACTTATAATTAGAAATAATTCGGAAATTTTCTTTGAATTTTAATTTATAGAAAGTTTTATTATATGTATATGTATAGCAGTGTAATCAAATTACTTTACATAAGAGCTGAACCTATGAAATAAGTTATAACTAATAAGCTATTTTTCATATTCTATACATGAAATAATGAGAATAACAAAATGCCAGAGGTTCCTTCTCGTAAGCAGTGAGCTAACCTTGGAAGGGATCGAACTACCCAAAGAAGGGGGATTCCACTCTTAATTCAGCAAAAAAGGTTGGAGACTAAACTGAACTCTAGACAAGTATTATCACTAATTTATGCTATCAACGAAATCCAACAAACCTCAGGCAACGCATCCGAATCTTTAATATTAATCCCAGCAATAGTAACCACACTTGGAATCAAAGGCATCACAGAACGATATGCGAAATTCACATTGATCAAAGTCAAACTTGTATTCTTCACTACATCTTCAACATTTGGCACATCATTGCCAAATAATCTCTTACTTAATGCATTGGTAGGACCAGATAAATAATACCCATTTAGGACTTTCATGACAATATAAGTATAAAAATTCTGCACCCTCTGCAAAAACTTCATTTTTGACACTAGACCACTAGTGATCACCGGTATATAACTCGGATTCATGGGCGTCTCGATGACATCTCCAATTTGAGGATACAACACATTTGGAAAGATGTTAATGAGCGGCGCTTTGAATTTGTAAGCAAACATGGAATACCATTCGGGAAATATAAGATCCGTTAAAAAAGCGTCATACTGATTCCCCGAACCAATTAAATCCATTATCTGAGAGCATTTGGTGATCCTTTTGTATTCTGGTATTAATGCATTGCAAGCTCTTAGGGTCTGAAGGACAGTTGGGTTTGAGACTTGTTGTATAGAAATATGGCCAATAGTCGGTGCGAAGAAGCACTTTCCAATATCTATGACTGTCATATTTGGAACCTCGTTATCTTTCATAAATGGGTACACGCTGTATAAAGTTAGATTATGACCTCTGATGGCCAGTTCTTTGAGGTATGGTAACAAAAACACATAATGGCTTCGTATTGGTAGTAAAAAGAATCCTAAAATATTGGATGCACTCACACAACACATGAAATTCACTAATAATAATAAGACAGTGAAACTGAACATTCTCTCGATAAGTATTAATAACTCAAACGTTACGCGAATAGACTGAAAAGTGTTTTCAATTATACGAGTATCAGGGTTGACATATTTAATGGCTTCAATGAGTTATGCTGCTATTTAGATATGCTGGTAAAGGAAAGTTTTTTTTCTTTATTCGAAGTAATTCGTAGATTAGATAAGACTTATGTAGTTGATATAACATGATAATGAGAATTGTCCTAGCGTAATTCATTTTTTAGCAGTTCTGTTTTATTTACTCGTATATAACAAAACTGACATTTCACAGTCGCTGAGAGAGGAAACAAAATGGCAACTTTTTTCATACCTGGAAATTCTTAATTCTTGCTTGAAGACAATTACCGAAAATTAAAAAATCTAAACCAGGTATGAACGCATAAATCCAAAGAATGTTTAAAAAGCGAAAAACTTTATAAAAGTCTAAAAATGGTAAAAAATGAAAAAAAAGTTTAACAATGAGCAAAGAAATTATATCGAAAATTAAAAAAACCAGATGCTTACAAATGGTCTGAAACCCAAACATTTGAAGACCCCACCCTCCCCCTACCATCCCTTCCCAAATCAGGTAGGCTGTAATAGCTATCGTTTTGTTAAAAACTCAGCTAAAAAGAAAACATTTTTTCAAACATTAGGAAAATCTGAACAAATTCACAATTTATTATCTACATGTCAACATTTCACTAAAATTAAACAAAAACCTGACTTATCAAGTCGAGGAAAAGACGTGTTAGTTATTTGCTGTCACTTTGTAATATGACAACATAAGCGAAAATGACTGTAAATTAACCTTTCATCCTCCTCTCCATCATTATTGTGAAGATAGATTTGAAATGTAATATACTTCTAACACCTAGTTATTATATGAGTCTATATCAATCAAGTTTGGCTATTTGAGACTCTTTAAGTCATGCTCAAATGTGGACCATTCGCTATTTTCATTCTATTAGAGTCATATTCTAATCTCCAACTAACCTAACATATAAAGTTTGAAAGTTTTAGATCAATTTTATGAGGAGATGTGGAAATTTCAAGATATATCATAACTTCAAACCTTCTCAAGATGTCATTCTTCCAACTCCCCTCAAATTCACTTTAGAAGGTAGTAAACAGAGATACAAAAAAGTTAGATATTTGTCTCGTCATAAAAAATGGTCTGAAACAACAAGATTTGAAGCCTATCTCTCTTCTAAATTCTCTTTCCAAAATCAGGTAAGCTGTAAGAGCTATCTTTTCTAATAAAACATTCAACTAAAAACCTCTATGTACAAAAAGAAAAATACCATCAAAAGGACCTGAAATTCATTCCTATTCTAGGTGCAGTTGCTGCTTTGAACGACTTTGATAACATAAAACTGCTTCAGAACTAGTGATAAATAATTTTTTGAATGAAGATATTAACTTCTACAGGCATTTTTCATTATAGCATTTACGAGGAGCCATAGTACAACTATTTCGTTGATTTAACAGATTATATGTTGTATACCAACCTCTGGTAGTTTCTTAGCATCCAAAACATTCATCCCTCCCACTTGTATCAAACTGGGAACCAATGGCATAGGCTTATTCCGAGTGAAATGAGCATTATATAACGTAACACTGGTATTTTTGACGATTTCCTTTAAAAGAGGAACATCATCTCCAAAAATCTCATTAGCTACTACTTGAGATGGTTCAATCAAGTAAAAGTTGCCAAAAATCTTCATCATGACATATAAATACAAGTTGTTGATTCTTTGGAAGAAGTTCATTTCTGTATCACTGTTCATTAAATTTGGCACATAACTCGGGTTAGTGATACCTCCGATGGTATCTACGAACCAAGGGAGAAGAGTATTCGCGAAAACATTGATCATAGGTACATCGAACTTATAAGCGAATCCTACATACCAATCATTATGTAATATACCAGTCAATAAAAGATCGTATCTATCATTGGAATCAATAAGCTCAGCAATAGGAGCACACTGGAGGATATTCTTAGACTTGGGAATCGCAGATTTGAAGATACTTAGGAGCTGGAAAACCGAAGTTGGATTAACAGCTTCGTCTATCCGACTAGCATCAAATGTTGGTAGGCAGTGTTTGATGTCAATTTCACTATATATCTTTGGAGGTGATTTGGTGTTGGTAAACATAGTGTATATAGTTAAGTTATGTCCACGTTTAGCTAATTCTTCGAATAACGGTTTCACAAAGACATATTGACTTCGATATGGTTGTGCGAAGAAACCGAGGATGTTACTAGCGGATACGGAATATAATAAAACGAACCATGAGAAAATTTTAACGAACATGACTACGAATATTTATAATTAACACACTGTAAACTACTGATCTAATATTTCAAAAACATCAGTTCATATGTCATCTTAAGCGAACAAATCTTATTCAGATAAGATATCAAGCAACCTTCGTAGACAAATACTGAAGTATATAACATATTATGACTTAAAATTATACTTTCATAAGCTCACTGATGAGATGCAATGCAGTACTTCAGTATACTATGTGACAAAGAGTGATCTTTACACCCTTATGCGCGATTCCCTGCTAGAAAAAGAAAGTAGCTCCTTTAGTTATAATTATGAAATACTAAAGCTACAATTGAAAATAAGCCTTATATTTCCTGAATGATAGCTTACATTTTCCTAACCTGGCTGTGTGCCATGGTCTCAAGTCCCATACGATGCATCGAGTAGCTGTATGGGCGGGATCACGCTCACTTAACTTTGTGACCGAAACACTGAGCTGATTGCAGACCACTCTGACTTGGAGTATGGTGAGATAACGCAGACAGAAGTAGGGCCCAAAGGGTGTACCACCTTCGATTCACCAGCGGGTTTAATATGTCGTAAGAGCCTCCAAAAGAAAGGCAGATGCAGTGCGGGGTTAGGTTGGAGAAAAACATATACCCGGAAAGATATGCACACATCGCAGATATGGCCAAAGATAGCAACAAGGTGCCAAAACTCACCAGAGGAGAGTAGGGTAGCCAGAAGAAAAGGAAGATGTAACAGCTGAACTTCCGATGTAGCGGAACAAGGGCAGGGCTTTTGTCCATCTGAGCGAAACTGGGGAGATGTAGGCAAGTCGCCAAGGTGTCCCTGTCTGAAAGTAATACCACAAGGAGTTACCAGGCAGGTAGGGTTGCATGGGATAGCGAAATTTTGCAAAAAAAAAACTGGCTCAAGACGCAGTTGCTTATGCTGTCTACAGCACATTCACTTATATATCTGCCGAAAGTTATAACAATATTTTTGCCAGTTTATAAATTTGTTATACTCTAAAATGCTGATTTTGAAAATTTTGCGCTCAGGAGTGCAATGAAAGTAACTACTCAGTTGCACTAACACAATATAGTTAAAGGTAATTACCCTATTCTCTTTACTTCCCATAGCTCATTTTCTTATCAATCACGGTCAGCTAATGCTCTGCCATGGATAAACTTGGATTCTTCAGTGTATTAAGAATTAAAAGTCTCAAGTCAAAAGTCATTATTCAAAGATACAATGGAACACTGTAGTTGTAATATGAAAGAATGTTACATCAACTTGAATCTTATTCAGATCCTAAATCTATACCAACCTCAGGAAGTTTCTGCGCAACTTTGATATTCATACCGCCCACTTGCACCAAACTAGGCACTAAAGGTAACGGAGGATGATATGGATAATATGTATTGAACAAGGTTATACTGGTATTCTTCACTATCTCCTCCAGTCGAGGGTAATGTTTACCAAATACTTCATCGGCTAAAGCTTGAGATGGCCCAGTCGCATAGTATGGTGCAAATATCTTCATCGTTAAGTATAAATACGTGTTATAGAGTCTTTCACGAAAATTCATTTTAGGTGGAAGACCACTGAACATTATAGGTGCATAACATGGATTAGAGATACCTCCGACAACATCGATGAATATCGAATAGAGAATATTTGGAAAAACGTTGATCATCGGCAACTGAAACTTATGAGCAAATCCAGCATACCACTCTATGTGTTGTAAATCAGTTAAAAATAAATCAAAGTGATCTGTGGATTGAAGGAGTTCCTGGAGTTGAGTGCAATTGAGGATATATTTCGGTTGTGGAATTAAGAACCGGAAGTATTTTATTAACTTGAAAGTGTTAGGCTCAACATGGTGATCAACAAGAGCAGTATAACTCGGCAGCATCACAGAACACTGGCTGATATCAATTTCGCGATATCCGTTCGGTGGTATCTTATCTGGGAACACAGTATATATGGTCAAATTATGTCCACGTTTGGACAATTCGCTCAATAATGGTTTAGCGAATGAGTAGTGACTTTTAAATGGCACTGGAAAAAAACCCAAAATATTGTGAGCACTCGCGCAACAACAAAGTAACACCAACGCGATTAATTTTATCATCATAATGACGTGCAAATGATATACTCAACGTTCATATAATGCGAAGCGAATCTTGCAACTGTAATTTATTTCTAATAATTTCATAAAATCCCTCGTTTGTTTTAAGATAAGTTATCATAGATTCTAGACTTACATAAATTATGTAATTCTTTCGTAAGTGTTAATTAGGTTGAAAAGGCCATATTTATTGAACTCACTTTTGGTAATCCTGATAGAGATTTCACGGTGATACCACCAACTTGTATCACATTAGGCGCTAGTGGTATATTAGGATACAATGAATGATGCGTATTGGTTAAAATAACGCTCGCTCTTCTCTCAGCCTCATTTAAAGGCCGGCTATCTGGATACATTGTTTTACCAATTTCATCGCAAAGTGGATACAACCAAATTTCATAGAATACCATGTACATCACATACCAAAAACTATTCTGTACTCTTTCTAAAAACTCCATGTTCGGCCCAAATCTGCTAATAATAGTCGGTATATAACTAGGGTTTGCTGGAGTACCGAAATTCGCCGCAGTCCATGGGAATAAAACGTTAGCAAAAATATAAACCACAGGTATGTCGAAGAATTCCGCTACTGATACGATAGAATTCATGTGAAACGGTTCGAATACAAGGACGTCAAACTTTTCTGTGGAGTTAAATAGGTTTTGGAAGATCTCGCAGTTCTCTGGATTGAAAAACTGTTTCACATTATTATACCAACGCGAGAATGCAGACAGAACGGTGGCTTTATTCATGTGAGGAATATCCTGGTAGGCTTGGGAAAATGAGAAACAAGATCTGATATCTACTTCCTTGTAGTTTGGTAAATTCTCATGTCCTGGAAGGACTGTATAAACGGTCACTTGGTGTTCTCGACGAGATAATTCTTTTAACAAAGATGTAATAACTAAATCGTGACTTCTAACAGGAATAAAAGAAAAACCAAGGATGTTATATGTATGAATGGGGTATAATAAAGAAAGCAAGGTTAACAGAATCACTGAATACATTTTCGCGCCAAAACAAACATAAGTCGGAATGAAGTACGCGATTGTGTGTAACTGCTGTAAAATAATTATTCGTGTAAACTTTGACTGAGCTGATAAAAGTTATCTTTATAGAACACGAAATATCGGGTCTTTTTATCTTTTTTTGTAGAATAACAACTTTTCGAAGTACCAAGTTGAATATTGCTGCACATTTGGTAATGAATGTTTAAGAACTGTTTCGAAAAAATTTTTGACATATTGAAGTGCAAAAGCATTACTGTAATAAAACTAAAATGTCGAAATCTCAACATTGAGGATCGAGAGTGTTGTCAAAACTTCATCTAATGGCTCTTAATAGATGTTCATAAAAATATCTTTTGAATTCTCGACGATAAACATATTCTTCATCAAATTTCTTATATTTTTCTCCATGGTAGTCGTAACAAGCATGTCTTCTACTTTTTTCTCAAATTAGAGAATATATATAAAAAACGTGCTGGTTTATCATATTCTTGGAGGTTTTATGGCTCTTCCAAATCATTCAATTAACAAAGGTACGGCAATAAAATCATGGAAGTTTTTAACTTTTTCTTAATAGGGAAAGGGGAGGCCATAAACGTGCTGGTTTGTGTTCTTTGGGATTTTACAAATCTTTTAAATTATTTATTTCACAAAAAATGTTCATACTATCTTGGACATATTCAACCTTTTTTCAATGAGGCGCGGAGGAAGGGTTGTCATCAATCTTAATATTCTCCTTTCCCTTTTAACCCCTCTCCATATTTTCAGGACAATAATTCCTCCTTTTTTCCTCCAACATCATTTACGAATTTCTGACCTGTCGTTTCTCCTCTGAAATGGTTTATTGGTTTAACATCAATCCAAATTCACTTAGAAAGCTGAATTTGTCAGTCACTTGAGTTCACTGAATTATATGATGATATAAAATTTGTGGACTTTCGTTTACCTTTCTCTCATAATTGGAGGACAGTAACCTCTCCTACTCCCCGCAAACATCATTGGTAAAGATGGATTTGATGTATAGTATCTTATATATACTTAGTAATCATTTAAGCTCATATTTATCAAGATGAGCTATTTGAAGCTCCTCCAGTTTTCCTTAAAATTTAACCATGCGCCATTTTGGTTCCAAATTTATGAGATCATCTTCTCGTCCCCAATTATCGGCATGTACAAAGTTTGAGTTTTTTTGGTCAATTTGATGAGGAAGATTAAATAAATTTCAAGATTCCAAATTTCCTCAAAAAAAAAAAGTTTTTTGCTTCCGCTTCGCTCTAAATTTGCTTGGGAGGCTGAAATTTGAATATGTGATGTCCTTAATCTACTCTTACATTTCAAATTACGAACAATAATTTCAAGCTATTTCTCATCTTTCTACCTTCTCTCAAAATTTTAATGAAGTGCCATTTTTAGATAAATTAAAAATCGTAAATAAACATTTCTGTGTCTTTACGCGAAGAGTTTCTGTTTAAATTTTTAACAATTTTTATTCATACCCTCCAGCACTACGCCCATGGGCAAAAAAAAAATGATCTGAAACACAAAAAGTTGAAGATGCTTCTTCGCCATGACCCCCTCCCCCATCTCAAATCGAATGCCTGTAATAGGTATTGCAATTGAAAACTTGGCAAAAAGTCTCAACTAATAATTACCGAACCAATGCGTTGTTCAGTATGTCTAACCGGTCGTAACCTTGACCACCGTTAATTATATATAACTACAATGACGCCACTACCACAGTAAATTCGCGGTCATGACAATTATACGAACCTTCGGTAAATTAGCGGCTGGTTTGATATGTATACCTCCTATATCAACGACTCCCGGTACCAAAGGCAGAGGCGGATTTATAGCAGCGTTCATATTAACAAACAACAAACTAGTATTTCTAATCATTTCAGTCATTGGTGGTGCCGATGAACCCAAATATTTATGAATTACCGCGTCATCACTCCTAGTGGTAAGCACTCTGTACAGGAATAACGACAACACATATAACACCGTATTCTCCACTCTTTCTAGGAAACTCATATTTGATAAAAATCCGGATAATATGTTCGGCACGTAACTGGGATTATCTGGATTACCCATTCTGTTCGATAACCAGGTAGCATGACATTTGGAATATAGGTGATGACGGGAGTTTGGAATTTATGGGCGAACATTAGCATGACATCGGTGGTGAAAGATTCGGTGATGAATAAGTCGTACTTTTCCGTTGAATTTAAAAGATCTACTATTGGTTTGCATTTGTCAATTTCATCAAATTTAGGAGTAAACATAAACATCAAGATTAAACTGTTCAAAGAATTGGACGCTAATGATGACATCGTGTCCATGGTGAGGATATGCGTTGGTGCTGGAAAACATTTACTAATATCTATCTCTTTATAATTCGGTATCTTGTGTTTTTTAACGTACGGATTATAAACAGTCACATCGTGTCCGAGCTCAGCCAATCGCACCATTAGTGGATCTGGTATAGCATAATGGCTTTTCGATGGGAAAGGTAAAACTGCCAGAATTTTATAACAATAACCGAAATCGAGGTAACTCAATAATGCGAAAATTGACAAGATTAACATTTTCGAATACGTAAATTATCGCGCCGTTAGAAAAAACTAATCGAAAACACGTCTGACTTGAGCTTTAATTAATGTAAAGCGAACGCGTCCATCTGAACGAAAGCATATGACAGAACTAGCTCGGCCGTGAACGTTTATCAAACATTTTCGCGTCGTTTGCTGTAATCCCTCTACAACAGGTTTATTTGACCAAGGTACCGACTATAATTTAACAATACGCGTAAACAAAACACCTATGCAAAGAACTATGTCTATTTTCGCGATAAAAAAGTCACGATTTGGATGATGGATTTTCATCCTGATAACGGTTGTTTTCCACGTAACTTTGTATAATTATCTGAATTCGAAGTTGAGAGATTTCATTCGTCTTTCATCTCGCTTTATCGTGTTCAATTTTCATCAAGAAGCGGCACCTTAATATTTTCGTGGAAGAAAAAATTAGTGATTAGCATTGAGATCAACCCACATCGCTGATGCAAAACTCACGAATAACCCTCACGGGCCGGATTAATGATTGAAACTCGGAAAATTATTTTATTCAATATTATGCAATGGAACACTTATAAAAAAACGTAAGCAGCCATGCCGCATTACTGGAGCTGAGTTTTTAACTGGGGCTTGTTTTGATTTAGTAATAACCTTGCTTAACCGTTCATCACTACAGGCCACACCCAATACCAAGTCTGAAAACCCCTACCCTGTCCTTTCCAAAAACACTTGAGAAATTCAATTTGGCACAAATCTAGTATTTCTTGCCATGAAATAATCATGCGAACACATATTTCTCAAATTATAACTATTTGAGGATGCTCAAATTATCTTCAAATTTTGTAAATCCGCCATTTTGGATCCATTTTGACTCAAATTCAAGTGGTTATATTCTGGTCACAAACTAATCCTACACACAAAGTTTGACCATTCTAGGCCCATTTGGTGATGAGATATGGAAGATTCATGAAATTTCCTGCAGCAATTTCCCCTCCCCCTCCAAAATCACTGAGGAAGCTAAAATCAAAATACGTTTGTCACTTGGGCTCATTTTATCATATGACACAGCAATAAAAAATTTTCAACCCCTCCTGTACCCCCACCACTATTTTAGGTTGGTAACCCCGCCTTCCCCCCCCAATATCATGTATGGAAGTGAATTCGGGATATAGTATACAACTTATCCCCAATAACCATATGAATTCATATTAATCACATTTTTACCAACTTGAGGCTCCTCAAGCTCTACTCAAAATTTTGATAATCCGCCATTTTGAATCCATTTTGATCCAAATTCAAGAGGTCATATTGTGGTCACCAACTAACCTCACACACAAAATTTGACCTCTTTAACTTGATTTGGTGGGGAGATATGGAAGATTCAAGAAATTTCATGACTCAAAACTTCCTCAAAAAGCCGTTTTTTGATCTAACTCCTCTCAATATGCACTCAAGAAGCTGAAATTTGGATATGTTAGTATCCGTGACTCACTCTTTCATATGAAATCAAAAACGAAAAATTTGAGCTATTTGCCCCTTCTCCAGCCTCCCTCAAAATTTGAGTGATCCGCTATTTTGAAATTTATCGAAAGAACAAAAAAACTATTTTTGCGCATTTTCAAGAAGAGTCTCTCACCAAATTTTGAGCGAATTTTATGAATACTCGCCGGCGCTACGCGTGGGGGAAATATATATACCAAAAAGTTGGACATTTGCCAGATGATTACAAATGGTCTGAAACGCAAAGATTTAAAGACCCCACCCTCCTCCGACCTTCCCTTCCCAAATCAGGTAGGCTGTAATAGCTATCGTTTTGTTAAAAACTCAGCTAAAAAGAATACAAAATTTGATCATCAAAAGAAAATTAGCTAGATTATTATTTTTGAAAAAAAAAAATGTAAAAAAAAATAAAAAATTTCAATGATCATAAAAATGTCAATAAAATGCAAAATCTGAAAAAAAAGGAAATATTTTTCTTAGAGCTTAATAATTGTTGTTTAGCCATATAAATTATTTCTATCTCCCCTCTAAATGCAGTTGAGAATCTGAAATCAAGGAAGTTTAGTCATTTGGACTCATTTTGTCATATGACACCACAGTAAAAAATTTTCGACATCTTTTATAACCTCACCACATTTCGAGGTTGATAACCCTTCCTTCTCCACTTCAACAACATGTATGGAGGTGAATTGGAGATATAGTGCACTTCTTATCACCAATATCACCAATAATCATATGAGTTGATATTAATAACATTTTTACTAATTTGAGGCTCCTCAAGTTCCACTTAGATTTTGATAATACGCCATTTTGAATCCATTTTGATCCAAATTAAAGAGTTTACATTCTGGTCACCAACCAATCCCACACACAAAGTTTGATCTTTCTTAGTTGATTTCGTTAGGAGATATGAAAGATTCAAGAAATTCCATTACTCAAAACTTCCTCAAAAGACACTTAGGAAACTGATATTTGGATATGTTGGTATCCGTGACTCACTCTTCCATATGAAATCAAAAACAAAAATTTGAGATATTTTCCCTTTCTTCAGCCCCCTTCGAAATTTGAGTGATCCGTCATTTTGAAAGGGCATGATGGGATAAGATAGTCGAAAATGCCCCCGAGAGCTTTTCGAACGGTTTCTAGGGCAAAAGGTGGCCCACATCGAAAAAAAATTTTGACAAAAATTTCAGGCTCCAGTTGCGCCTATTTTCGGAGATATAGGCAAAAACAAGTTTTTCAATTAAAATTTTTTTTCTCGCTATATTATAAAGGTGGAAAGTTGAAATTTTCTTTATAGTATCTTGACAATAAAAGGGTTTTTCAGTAATTTTTTCAATTTTTTTCGATCAATTTTAAAAGAGTTATGCAATTTTTAAAATTTCAAACCGCCATATCTATGGCAAGTTTTCGAGGTGCAATTATGAAAAAAATTCCATAAAATGTATCTTTTACCACCAAACATACCATAAAAATTTCAGAATTTTTGGAGTGGTGCAACATAGTCAAAAAAAATAAAAACTATTGCAGCGCGCTATAAACCAAGCGGTTCGGTACTATGCGCGCTGTAGGCCGAACGAACGTTACACGACGTTGCGTCGCCGCCTTAACAGTGCATAACAGCTTAACTGATCTTCTCGCGCTTAAAACATTACTTAGGCTTATATTTTTTCCTTTTTGGTTTACTTATAAGTGAACTCCTACAACTGATTAAATCAATTAATAGGCCTATTCCGTTTGTTTATTTGAAGAAAAAAATTCTTTCACCATAAAAATAACAAATATTAAAAAATTATAATAAAAATAATTATACTTATTCTTATTAATAGAATATGATTATTTTTATTATAATTTTTTAATAATCGTTAATTTGTATGGTGAAAGAATTAAGATATATCTTAGCTGCTTTGAGAAATGGCTACAGATGCACACGCGACGCGATGCGATGCACTATACCCCTTGACCGCCAAGTACACTTGATTTGTTAGTATTATTATGTTGTTTTCTAATGACTTCGGATTTTTAAGGGTTGGTAATTTTTGTAATTTCGTATTTTTTATAACTTTTTTTTACATTAATTTTTCTTTCTCTTTATTTAACAATTTTATAATAAATTATAATAATTTTAAAATATTTAAATTAAATTTTTTTATAGCTTTAATTAATTCTTTAATCTTAATTTCTTCAAGAATAACAAAAACTTTTTAACGATTTTTAAAAATTTGTTTGGCATTACTATGATGTAAAAAAAAAAAAAAAAAAAAAACTTGAAACAAAAAATATTAAAAATCCAATTTTATATATTCATTAGATTTTAATTTTTGAAATGTTTGCGATGAAGCAAAACGAAACACTGAATATAAACACTACAAGTGCTTGAGTAACATTTCGAAACTATTTTTCTACAGTTATCGTGCAAAATATCACCATCATTTATTTTTTCCCCTAATATCTTTGAAAACTTATTCGCATCTTTTTCAGAATTGATAGTTTTTTAAATGTCGCTATTTTTTTAAAAATAAATTAGATCTAATACACTTTTCATTATGCGACATTTTCGAAATTAATTATTTGAATTTAGAATTTATCACAATATATAAAAGTCAAAAAATTTTGGTTAGTGTTCTTATAGTGAAGGGGTAACATAACAATTATAATATTACATGCAAACAGAAGCATGATATGTAACGATTGTTTTGCAAACTGAAGTGGTCTTCCTCTTTATTATAATAAGGAGGAGAAAAATATTAATAAGAATATAATTATTTTTATCATAATTTTTTAATATTTGTTATTTTTATGGTGAAAGAATTTTTTTCTTCAAATAAACAAACGGAATAGGCCTATTAATTGATTTAATCAGTTGTAGGAGTTCACTTATAAGTAAACCAAAAAGGAAAAAATATAAGCCTAAGTAATGTTTTAAGCGCGAGAAGATCAGTTAAGCTGTTATGCACTGTTAAGGCGGCGACGCAACGTCGTGTAACGTTCGTTCGGCCTACAGCGCGCATAGTACCGAACCGCTTGGTTTATAGCGCGCTGCAATAGTTTTTATTTTTTTTGACTATGTTGCACCACTCCAAAAATTCTGAAATTTTTATGGTATGTTTGGTGGTAAAAGATACATTTTATGGAATTTTTTTCATAATTGCACCTCGAAAACTTGCCATAGAAATGGCGGTTTGAAATTTTAAAAATTGCATAACTCTTTTAAAATTGATCGAAAAAAATTGAAAAAATTACTGAAAAACCCTTTTATTGTCAAGATACTATAAAGAAAATTTCAACTTTCCACCTTTATAATATAGCGAGAAAAAAAATTTTAATTGAAAAACTTGTTTTTGCCTATATCTCCGAAAATAGGCGCAACTGGAGCCTGAAATTTTTGTCAAAATTTTTTTTCGATGTGGGCCACCTTTTGCCCTAGAAACCGTTCGAAAAGCTCTCGGGGGCATTTTCGACTATCTTATCCCATCATGCCCTTTGGTGATATGAAAAATATTTTACGTCCTACTCTCAGACGTACTGAATACACCCACGAAATTGCATAAGAATTGGTCTGATCGTTTCGGAGGAGTTTGGCAACAAACACCGTGACACGAGAATTTTATGCATTAGAAAAAGATATAATACATGAAAAATAATGCTTTTGACTTTTAATTTTTTTATGGGGGGAGGGAGGGGGAGACTAATATAGTAAGTTCCACTTCTACCCCCAAATAATTTATATATTCGGCGCCTATGGTTATAGTAAGCGCTGATTTCCTTATCGACCACACTTAAAGTTGAGATAACTCAATGCTTCAACTAGGGGTTTTCATGAGTTTATTTTTCGCAAATTACTTTTCAGTCAACCTTTTTCAAAACCAGGGAACTATAAATCACATATAGGTACAAATTCATAATCAGAATCTAAAAATGAAATATTTCACCAATTACTCTCACGGACTTGATCTCCGATATATATACTAACCTCAGGTAATGGATAGGGTTCCTTAATGTGCATCCCTCCTACATCGATCACATTAGGTACATGCGGCAGAGGTGGACTTGATCCTTGAATGGTATACATAAACATCAAACTAGTATTCCTAACAATATCTTTACTCAACAGAGTGTCACTTCCAAGCTCAGTTCTATACAACTTATCGGTAACTTCGCTAGCCCAATAATCATTTATCCATACAGACGCCACGTATAATATCACATTATGTACTCTTTCGACGAAATTCATCATCGGCTTACTTCCAAGAAAAAAGTGCTGCACATAAGCTGGATTATCTGGCTCACCCATCCTATCAGACAACCATGGAAACAGAACGTTTGGCGTATATGTGATGAAAGGCACTTGAAATTTGTGAGCCAACATTAACATACCATCGTAGGCGAACGATTCGATAAAAAACAGATCATATTTTTCTTCAGTATTCATTAAGTGCACCAATTCTGAACAATTGTGAAAGTTACTGAAATCCGGGATATATTTGAAAAGCGTTAGCAGATTCAGTAATGGAAATCTACCCAATTTCAACATCTCTTCTATGGGACTAATGGATGATGAAAATGAGAAGCAGGAGCCTATATTGATCTCTCTGTATCTGGGTATAACTCTAGATTTAGGAAATGGACTGTAAACTGTAACATGATGTCCTTTTTCGGCCAACGCAACCAGTAGATTATCCACAGTAGTGTAGTGGCTCCTAGATGGTAGTGGTAGCACAGCGAGGATATTATACGCGGATGTAGCCGTCAAAATGCTACTGTATATTAGAAGACAGCGAAGTAACACACGTAACATTTTTTATAACTTACAATGAACTTCTGCGAACGAATTTCCAATCATACTGATCATTCCCTATGACCCTTAATAGTGAGTGTAATGCTCTTATACGCGAGATAGGAGTAATATGAGTTTTATCTATTGTTTCTTATATCTAATTTTACAGTCATGATATATACATTTATAGAATGTTTGTTTTTTGATACCAAATAGCAAATAAAAGTGTATTCATGGAGATAATAAGTTCAAGATAAGACCGTGCAAACATACCTGCGATAAATCTCATGAAATAGATTTAATATGTATTCAGCCACATGTATATTACTCCTGGTATTGTTGGTAAAGGTTTCCCAAAATTTGAGCTCACAAACATCAAGCTCAATTTTCTAATCATATCATGAGTAAAGACCCAAACATCTCTAATTATCAATTCGTTACGTCTTGTGCAGAAGTAATTATGTAATTTCAACGACATCATATACACCTGCTTCATCCAACCATATTTCTAACATCGGTATATAACTAGGATTATTCTAATTACCCATTCTATCTGATGAACAAGGAGACATGGCTTCCCGAGTAGTAGTGATAAAAGGCACTCTGAACTTGACCGCGAACACCAAGGGGGTATCGCGATGAAAGGTATTCCTTATACATAAATCGTACTTGACTGTTGAAGTTGGAAATAAGCGAAAAGAGCACGCGTCTTAGTCACATCACGTATATTAACAATTATTATTATTTTTGAAAAATTTTTAAAATAGCTCCAAAATTTACCTCAGGTAAAGGCTTTTTCTCTCTGATGTGCAATCCATGAACATCAACAGTATTCGGCAACATAGGTCTAGCTTGATAGAACGAAAAATGCGAATAAACAAACAACAAGCTCGTCCGTCTCACTACCTCTTGTATTCTAGGCACTTGACCAAAAAATCTGACTCCCATATCATTAGCTCTTTGCATCGACTGCCAATCATACAAAACTAAAGAGCACACCTCCAAAACAGTATTTTGCACCCTCTGCCAGAACGTCATCGGAATATCAAATCCCACTGCTATGTTCGGCAAATAACTCGGGTTATTCGGCAATCCCATTCTATCAGCCATCCACGGATATGGAGGATCCGGGAAAAAGCCAATAAAAGGTATATCCAGCTTATCAGCAAAAAATAGGACGAAATCGAAAAAGAACATTTGAGTAATCAAGAGATCGTATTTTCCAACAGCCATGTTGTCTCTAAGTTGAAGAAATGGTTCACAAGTGGATATCTCTTCGTAAGTCGGCATCAGGTGGAAAAGCAGAACCAGAAGCTCGGTGAATATCGTCGAGTCTTCGGAGGTGATCTCAGAAATATTATGATCCGGTATCGCGAAGCAGTTGGCAATACTGATATTATGGTAATTCGGAATGGCGTAATTTTTCACATAGTGAGTGTAAACAGTCACATTGTGTCCTCGTTTGGCTAATTCCACTAGTAAAGGGTCGGTGACAACGAAGTGACTTCTGGCGGGGTATGGAAAGAGTCCCAAAATACTGTAACTATAGCACGAGTTACCGAACAACAGTAAAGAAATTAATAACGAAACTACAAACATCACGAAAGCAAGGTTATCGCCAGCACAATTTAAACGAGAGAATGTTTTGTTCAATTTATCAACTTTAACATCTAGTAGGCTTACAGAATCAGGGTTTCCAACTCTGGAAATCAAAATATAACAAAATTGCTTCTAAAAACTAGCATTAGGTACAAAAATGTTTTAAAGAAGGAATGCAGAAAATAAACTATGATTTTTTCTTATCTTTGAACATGATTCTTTCTCTCGCTTCCTTATCTCATTAATTATAATTTCATTTTATCATTGTTATGTAAGCTTTTAATTGAAAAATAACAAAAGGGATAAAAAATAAAGAAATTATGACAATTAAAAAAAAATAACTATTGAAATAACTAAAAATAAAATGATGGTGTTTCAAAACAATAGAATTAAAAAAATTTCCACGGCAAGAAAGAGTCTAAAATATCTAAAATAGCCAGAGAATAGCTCAGTTGGCAATACTGTGCACAAGATTAGTTTAAAAAAATAATGTTGTAGATTTCGAAATAATGTTTTGAAGTTATTTTGTAATGGTATCAGGCTTCGCTTATCAAATTAGCATATTTTAAATAATACTATTTCGCAGGTTAAATGTGAGGTACACATTATCTTTAGAGTGCGTACATGTGAACTGAGCTACTGCTATTCCTACACATCGTCGGATGAAGTATATTCCTCATCATGATATTATGATGATAGTGGATTATCGAAAAGTGATACGCATGGATTTTATGAAGTAGATTTAAGGTAAAAAAATCAACACACAAAATTCGGCTGCTCAAGATAAAATAACGGAGGAACCTTGGGAATTCAAATTCGAAAAAACAAAAACGAAACTATCGAGAAATAATTTTGAAACTCGAAACAATTAACTGAGGCCAGCTGAGGCCCTTTACCGTCCACAAAAAGGATCGTGGGGTCTTCATTTCAAAAAAATAACGAATCTCGATACCATATGTCAGCATGTCTGGCCATTTGCAAATGAAAATTTATCACCTTTATCATCGGTTTTCAAAATCAGTTTTAGACTTCATGAAGTAACCCCCGAACCCTTCAAAAAGTCAAACATCAAGTAATACAAAATGTTCCACACTAAAAAATTCAAATAAAAGTGAGGTATACTGAGTGTCCCATTGAACTTCAAACAGGAAAAGCGGCAAATTTCCTTCTAAAGAACAACAAAACAGATATAACATGTTGGTTACACTAATTTTTATTCATAACCAATCACAACGTATTTATAGCCAATGATGTAACACGAATGTATTTTGAACTTAGGTTGTGTAGGGTTCACTCGGATGCACGGTATAATAACATAGTATATTAATTTTAGAAAAATTCATCACTTTCAATTTAAGCAGATTATTTTATGATTTTCATCTATTATTCGATTATATCTAATTAGTTACAGTCATGATATATGCATCATAAACTGTCTGTTCTGTGATACCAAATAGCAAACATAAGTTCAACATAAGACCTTACTAAAGCTTCAAGAAAACATATGTACCTGCGGTAAATCTCCTGGAACAGGATTAATATGCATTCCGGCCACATTTACTACTCCTGGTACTAATGGTATAGGTTTCCCGAAATTTGAGCTCACAAACATCAAGCTCACCTTTCTAATCATATCATGAGTAGATGGAGCTGAAGATCCAAACGTATCTCGAATTATCACGTCGGTATGTCTTTTGCAGTAGTAGTCATGTAATATCAACGACATCGTATAGACAAATGTGTTTTCCACCCTCTGCCAAAACGTCATCTCTTCACTCAAGCCGATTTCTAAAGTCGGTATATAACTAGGATTATTCGTATTACCCATTCTATCCGATAACCAAGGAAACATAGCGTTCGGAGTAATGGTAATAAGAGGCACTTTGAACTTGACCGCAAACACCAACGGGACATCGTGATGGAAGGTTTCCGTTATAAATAAATCGTACTTAGCTGACGAAGTTAGCAAATTCGCCAAAGGACTACACGTCTTAGTTACATCACGTTTCGGTATAATTTTTGGTAAACCTATGAGGTTATGCAATGGACTAAGGGAAAAAGAGTTATCTGATATCTGACCAGTTCTACGTTGGCGGAAGCACTCGTCTGTATTTACATTCACGTAATTTGGCAAGTTCGGAAATTTTTTTGGAAATGGCGTGTAAACTGTAACATTATGACCCTTTTCGGCTAATCTGATCAATAAAGTTTCCAAAAAAACGCAATGACTTTTACCGGGAACTGGTAAAACAGCAAGAATATTAGAAGCTTCGGATGAAGTATAATAATTCAGTAACATCAAAATCGACACGAACAACATTTTTCATAAGATAGAGACACACGAACCATCACAGAGTGAGAGTTTTTTCGAACTGCAGAGAGTCGAAAAATCAACTGGCATAGTTTGATTTAGAAACAAACGGTAGAAATATGGGGACAAACAATGGGAAAAAAATCAAACATTATCTTTCGAATAAAATAGCGATAACGATTAACACTGAAGTGAAATATTACCTTCATCTTTCATTTCATGTTACAAGAATAATATTTATCACTTTTTCTTCTACAAGTTTATGATTCTTTTCTTACACATTGGATTTGACCGGGGATGTAATAATATTATTATAAAGTAATGCATGCCTTTTCAATAGGGTTTAGCTTTTTTATTATTTAGTTCCCACCATACTTGGTAACCCTAAGTGTAGAGCATCACCTAGGTTGATATGGATAATAGTATCAATTATGAAGTGAAAAACATGTCAGGAACTGACATTAGCAATAACATATCAACAGAGACAACGAGAGGGGGTGCAAAGGGTGCATTTTCACCAGGCCCGGATTTAGTCTCACTTGTGAGAACAAGAAAAAAAACGTAAGCAGCTGTGCCGCAATACTGGAGCTGAGTTTTTAACTAGGCCTAGTTTTAATTCGGTACTAACGTTGCTAAATCCTTCATGACTACTGGCTACACCCAATACCAAGTCCAATACCTTATCCCTTCCAAAACCACTTAAGAAGTTGAATTTGGGACAAAATTAGTATTTCTTGCAATTAAATAATCATATGAACACATATTTCTCAAATTATAACTACTCGAGGCTCTTCAAATTATTTTCGAATCCTTATGATCCCGCCATTTTGGATCCATTTTGACCCAAATTGAAGAGGTCATATTCCGGTCATAAACTAACCCCACACACGAAGTTTGAACTTTCCAGGTAGATTTTGTGACAAGATATGGATGATACATGAAATTCCCTACAACAATATTTTCCCCTCCAAAACTGGTTTTTTGCTTTAACTCCCCTCCAAATTCATTCGAGAAGCTAACATCAGAATAAGTTAATCACTTGGACTCATTTTATCATATGACATTGCAATATAAAATTTTCTACCTCTCTTGTATCTCCACCAGATTTTAAGGTCGATAACCCCTCCTTCTTCACTCCAACATCATGTATGGAAGTGAATTGGGGATATTGTATATGTATACTTCTTACCACCAATAATCATTTGAGTTCATATCAATTACATTTTTACTAATTTGAGGCTCCTAAAACTCCCGCCATTTTGTATTCATGTTGGCTAAAATTCAAGAGGTCATATTCTGGCCATACGAAGTTAAATTTTTCTAGATTGATTTGCTGAGTAAATATGGAAGATTGAAGAAATTTCATAACTCAAAACTTCCTCGTCATTTTCTGCTCTAACTCCCTTTCAAATGCACTTAGGAAGCTGAAATTTGGATACATTGGTGTCTGCGAATTACTTACTCTTTCATACGAAATCAAAAATGAAAAATTTGAGCCGTTTGCCTCTTTTCCAGTCCCATCAAAATTTAGTGATTGGCCATTTTGAATTTTATCGAAAAAACAAAATAGGTCATTTTGTCGCATTCTTAAGAAGAGTTCCGGCAGATTTCGATGTGTAAATGCTATATGTGGTATTTTAAAATGGATCAGCAAACAATTACGTTTCGAATGAATTAAATAACTTGGAAAAAAGTAAATCGTATTTTTTACTCCCATTCAACGAATCTATTCTCCCCCAAGGTTCTAAAAGTTGAGTAAATAGCCATTTTGAGCTGAATCAGAAATCTAGAATTTCTCGTCAACAATTATATGCGCCATCTCCAATTCATGCTCCTGCACCAATGTTAACTGAATGAAATTTGATAATGAAGATTTTTTAATAAACTAAGTACCTAATTCACAAACCACGTACCTCAGGTAAATCACGGGCATCAGGTGTAATATGTATCCCGGCAATATTTACCACTCCAGGTACCAAAGGTATCGGTTTATCAAAATTCGCGTTCACAAAAATTAAGCTCGTATTTTTAATCATATCGTAAACAGACGGAGCCGATGACCCTAATGTATTCCGAATCACCGTTTCGCTGAGCCTCAAAGAGCGATAATCGTATAATACCAAAGACATCACGTATAATAAAGTATTCTGTACTCTCTGCCAAAAGGTCATCTCTGCCAAAAAGCCAATCTCCAAATCCGGTATATAACTCGGATTGTTCGGATTACCCATTCTATCTGATAACCACGGGAACATTGTGTTCGGAGTAATGGTGATAAATGGCACTTTGAACTTGGCGGCAAACATCAACATGAAATCGTAATGGAAAACTTCGGTGATAAATAAATCATACTTGGTGGTTGAACTCAACAAGGTCACCAATGGGATGCATTTTTCTATCAGGTCTGGAGGTGGTAAAAAGGACATCAATAGTAGGAAGCTTTTAAATGGATTTGAAGACAGAGACGACATCATATCTAGGGTAAGAATATCTGTAGGTTCTTCGAAGCATCGACTGATATCTATGTTCACGTAATTTGGCAAATTCTCTAGCTTCTTAGGATACAGAGTATAAACTGTAACGTTATGACCTTTTCAGCTAATTTCATTAATATTGGGTCCGAAACAGCGTAATGACTTCTACTAACTACTGGCAGTATAGCCAGGATGTTAGATGCTTCAGTAAAATAAGCATAATATGTGAACGCGAAAATCCACGATAATAACATACTCGACGATGACGACAATGTACGAGATATATCGAACACAACAAACATAACCTTTAGTCGACACAAAATGAATGTTACTGATTATAATATTTACATTACAATGAAAATGGCAATGAAAAATTTTCGTTGTGTTTGTATACTTCTTACTTAACCCAGTTGCGAGTTGTGACGTACCAACGGTACGTACTCGAAGACGAATTAGGAGCTATTTAAATTAATCTAATTGCCAGTGAACTTTACTATCTTCGACATGAAGAACATGGGATTCACTATTACAATTATTCTCGTTGATACATCTTTCTTGACTATATTTTATCTACCTTTCGTTTTTCAATACTTCAAATGCTGTTACTACACTACCAATATTTTTAACTTTTGGTTAAAAATTGTATTAAAAATAGTGATTTTTTTAAAACAAAATTTGAAAATTAAACCCTATAAAGTTCTTTGCTTTGCGCTGTCTGATTAATTTATTTCAGAACTTCTGAAAAATTATATGGGAATATTTTTGTAAATAAAAATTTCAGTTTTGCAAAATTATAAAATTAAAAAAAAAAGTTGTTCTGCGCATTTTCACGAAGAGTCTCTCACCAAATTTTGAGCGAATTTTATAAATACTCGCCGGCGCACAGTGGGGCCGATTGCAAATCTAGGTGGGCAAAATTCGAAAATGTAATTTTTTTACTTTTAAATAAGCGTACCTTATGTTTTTTGAGTCGCTAACCTCGAATTTGATATTAGTTTTTTCCTTCCGTCCCTCAAAAAGCCCCAAAAGCCCAAATTTTTGGAAAATTGGGCTTCAGGGGAATAAATCATTTATTCATATCGAATTATATGTTCTTGAGGTCGCTGAATTTGAATCTGAAATTCTTTTTGTGATGCAACACCTTGAAAAGCCCCAAAAGCCCCAAAAAAGCCAAATTTTTGAAATATTGGGCTTTAAAGAAATAAGTCATTCATTCGTGTTGAACTATATGTTTTTGAGGTCGCTGAATTCGAATCTTAAATTTTTTTTGTAATATAGTCCCTCAAAAAGCCCCTAAAGTCTCGAAAACTCCAATTCTCAAAAAACTGAGCTTCAAAAAAAGCACAATGCATTTATATTGTGTAATATATTTTTGAGGTTGCTAAATTTGAATTTGAAATCATTTATGGAATTCAACTCCTCAAAAAGCCACAGAATACCGATTTTTGGAAAATAGAGTTTCAAGCGAACAAGTGATTATTGATTTTTCAATCAATATGTATTTATGCTAAAATTATATCGGAAATTCAACTCCTCAGAGCACCAAAAGCTCCAGTTTCGAGAAAATTGGTTATTTAGAAAGTAGAAAAATCCAAAAAGGGCTAAAAACCCTTTATTTAAACAAAAAAAAAAAAAAAAAAAAAAAAAAATTAATAAATAATTCAACAACCTATGCAAAGAATGTAATTAGAAAAAAAAACGGAGATTCTTCGTGTAAAAACACTAAATTTTAACATAAAATCCTAAAAAACCTACTTTCGGCGCAAGTTGGCGCAACTGAAATCAAAACAGGCGTGTAAAGGAGCACTTTGTGCACAACACCACGTCGCCACTTTTAGGTCTGAAGAGGTCTGTAGTTTTGTAGGAAACAAAAATTGTAAAAAAACACCAAAAAAATACGAAAATAAAAAAAATTCTCACATAAATATGATGATTTGTAAAAAAAAATTAACACCGTGAAATGATTCATTATTTGACGTATTTTCGTGAAAAAATATCATTCCCCTCCAAAAGTGAATTTAAAACCACGAAATCATTAGTCATACATCAGCGTTTTCGTATTAGCGGGATATTTTGAGCAAAGAAATAGGAGGTTGTGTTACTCATCCCCCTCCCATGACCACTACGGTTGAGTTATGGCTCTTGTGGCTTTTGTTTGTTATAGAGGAGGGATGTACACAACTTTTGAGTGCATTTTCAACCAGAAAATCGAATGTCACTTTTTGGACTTTTGTCCACCTAGAATCGCAATCGGCCCCACTGTGCGGCGCTACGCGTGGGGAAAAAAGTATATATATACCTAAAAGTTGGACATTTGCCAGATGATTACAAATGGTCTGAAACGCAAAGATTTAAAGACCCCTCTCCCCCGACCTTCCCTTCCCAAATCAGGTAGGCTGTAATAGCTGTCGTTTTTTAGTTAAAAACTCAACTAAAAATAATAATAATAATAATAATGATAATGATTATATGTATATATACATGAGCAAAAAAGTATGACTGCTTGATGATCTTCCAATGCATCAAAAGTTTTATGTTATTGGACCTACATATAAAGGGCATCAAATAAGGCTGGTTGGGGGGGAGGGTCAGTTCCATAAAGTCAAGTGGGAAAGATGATAAATTGTTTAAAATTACCAAAAAGTTGACAGGTACAAAAAAGTGTTGAGTTTATTTCCGCTTGCTATGTTTTTAATTTAGAAAAAAAAACATACAAACAAAAACAAAACAAAATAAAAAAATTTTTTGGAGTTAGACACCTGACTCCCTTCCCCTCCCCTCCCACCTGAGGAAAAATTTTACAAGAAAAAACTGAAAGAAGAAAATAAGCCAAACAATAATTTAAAAAAAAAATAGAGTTTATCCAAAAAAATATATAATTATCTTCTAATATATAAAATTCTCGTGTTACAGTGTTTGTAACAAAACTCCTCCGAAACAGCTCGACTGATTCTTATAAAATTTTGCATGCATATTCAATACGTCTGAGAATAGGACGTAAACTATTTTTCATATCACTAAATTTCAAAATGACAGATCACTCAAATTTCGAAGGGGACTGAAGAAAGGCAAAATATCTCAAATTTTTGTTTTTGATTTCATATGGAAGAGTGAGTCACGGATACCAACATATCCAAATTTCAGTTTCCTAAGTGTCTTTTGAGGGGAGTTAGAGCAGAAAACAGTTTTTTGAGGAAATTTTGAGTAATGGAATTTCTTGAATCTTTCATATCTCCTAACGAAATCAACGTAGAAAGATCAAACTTTGTGTGTGGGATTGGTTGGTGACCAGAATGTGACCTCATGAATTTGGGTTAGAATGGATTCAAAATGGCGGATTATCAAAATTTGAGTAAAATTTGAGGATCCTCAAATCAGTAAAAATTTAATTGATATCAACTCATATGATTATTGGTGATAGAAAGTATATTATATCTCCAATTCACCTCCATACATATGATGTTAGAGGAGAAAGAAGGGGTTATCGACCTCAAATTAAGTGGGGATGCAAGAGATGTCGAAAATTTTCTATTGTGGAGTCATATAACAAAATGAGTCCAAGTGAGAAAGTTTCCTTGTTTGCAGCTTCTCAAATGCATTTGGAGGGGAGTTGGAAATAATTTATATGTAAAACAACGTTTGCTGAATCAGCTAGTAATTATATATATTGAAAAATACGTTTGTTTACGCAAAAATTCGAAACTATGAGTACTAAATAGCTAACAGCAGCATAAAAATTTATCACTCATGAATCAAAACCAAGAGCAAAAATTTTTTTGCGCATTCATCATAGATAGCGTTTAACATACTAAATTTGATTAAAATTGTATGAGAAAAGAGAGGGGAATGACATTGATTATATTGAAACGCCATCTCTGAACAAGCTCCACAACTAACTATTTCTAGCTCTTATTTGAAGAAATATTATGAATGATAAACTTATATAAAGTGGAAGGAAAGATCTAAGTATGGTCAGTGTATGATATTACTCATAATTTTGTATGAATATGATACAAATATTGCGAGTACCTTCATTCCCTCCTCCAAATAATACATACAATAAATGATTGCAAATCACACAAAAAATACCCATGTCTACGAACCTTTTCCAGAGGCTTAGCTTCTTTTATATTCAACCCAGCGATCTCGATGACATTCGGCACCACAGGACGAACACAATTAAAGCTAAAATGGGTGTATAAAAACAACATACTCGCATTCCTGGCGACTTTTTCCAACGGTGGTACCCTAGATGCGAAAATTTCCTTCGCCATGTCATCGAATACATCCAATGATCTCGTTTTGTACGTGTACCACGAATAGAAGTTCAATAACAGATTCTCCGTTCTCTGCAGGAAATTCATTCGAGGTGGAAAATCGCCAATGTAATTCGGTATATAACTCGGATTATACGGTAATCCGTTATTTTCGGCTAGCCATGTAAGCGGAGCATTGGAATGGAATCCTATCACCGGTATATTCAATACGTTGGAGAACAAAAGGAAGAAATCTGTATTGAAAGTTTCGGTAATCAACAGATCGTACTTATGAGTGGAATTGATCAAATTCAGAAGCACGGCGCAATTTTTAATCTCCTCGTACGAAGGCATGAACGGGAAGATTAAGTCTACGGTGGCAAATCCGTTGGTAGCCGCTGCTTGCATTTCGGGAATGGTTAGAATATTCGGTAAATGAAAACAATGTGAGATATCTACTTCGTGATAATTAGGAATTAGATAAGGTTTTGGAAACGTGTTGTAGACTGTTACATTATGGCCACGTTCAGCTAGTGCCACCATCAGAGGATCGAAAACAGCGTAGTGGCTTTTCGCTGGAAATGGAAATAAGCCCAAGATTTCGTACGAGGACGCGAAACTTTGTAACGATAAAATTAACGCGAAAAGGAGTAACATCGTGATGAATAGAGTTTACGATTACGAACACCTTTCGTACGCGCAGTTATCGAACGACTAAGGTCGTAAAGGTAGATGATTATTTGGTAATCTCTTATCTATAAGCATCGCGTATGAGCTTGTTGGACTTATTTTAAATTATTGTTATCTATGTACGTTAGGTCATTCATTCGAAAAATGTGATTTACATAACACTTAATCGTACCGGTGTATGTGCCTAAACGTTAATAATCCATTATAGAATTCACCTATCAGGTGGCATCTGTTTTTAGCTGAATTTCTGAAAATAACCACAGCTATCACATCCTACCTGATTGTGGAATGGAGGTCGGAGAAGGTGTGGTCTTCAAATCTTTGCGTTTCAAACTATTTGTAATCATCTAGCAAATGATCAACTTTTTATATAATTATTATACTCGGACAGTTCACTCATCCAGAGTGCGCTAGTGGATTAAGTATCAACAAATATCATTGAAGTAATGAGTGGGAAGAATTGGACTCTTAATAAATGTGATCTGTGAGATTGAAAACTTGGCAAATGTAATGAAGCCCTAACTGAAAATTTAGCTTCAGTAATACGGCATAGCTGCTTACCTTTTTCGTCATTTTATAAAGAAAATGTCCAGTAATCGTGCAATAACCATTTCAATGTTGTTGTTGTTTTTTTCAAATTGATATTATTATTGAAAAACTTTTAAAACAGCTCCAAAATTTACCTCAGGTAAAGGCTTTTTCTCTCTGATGTGCAATCCATGAACATCGACAGTATTTGGCAACATAGGTCTTGCTTGATAAAATGAAAAATCCGCATAAACAAACAACAAGCTCGTCCGTTTCACTATCTCCTGTATTCTAGGCACTTGACCAAAAAATCTCACTCCCATATCATTAGCTGTTTGCATCGACTGCCAATCATACAAAACTAAAGAGCACACCTCCAAAACAGTATTTTGCACCCGCTGCCAGAACGTCATCGGAATATCAAATCCGACTGCTGTGTTCGGCAAATAACTCGGGTTATTCGGCAATCCCATTCTATCAGCAATCCACGGAATTGGAGGATCCGGGAAAAGGCAAATAAAAGGTATATCCAGCTTATCGGCAAAAAATAAGAAGAAATCGAAATGGAGCGCTTGAGTTATCAAGAGATCGTATTTTTCAACTGCCATGTTGTCTCTGAGTTGAAGAAACGGTTCGCAAGTTGATATATCTTCGTAAGTCGGTATCAGTTGGAAAAGTAAAATCAAAAGCTCGGTGAATATCGTCGAGTCTTCGGAGGTGATCTCAGAAATATTATTATCCGGCATCGCGAAGCAGTTGGCAATACTAATATTACGGTAATTCGGAATGGCGTAATTTTTCACATAGTGAGTGTAAACAGTCACATTGTGTCCTCGTTTGGCTAATTCTACTAGTAAGGTGTCGGTGACAACGAAATGACTTCTGGCAGGGTATGGAAAGAGTCCCAAAATATTGTAACCATAGCACGTGTAACCGAACGACAACAACGAAATTAATAATGAAACGGAAAACATCGCGAAATCAAGGTTATCACCATTACAATTTAAACGAGAGAATATGGCGTTCAATTTATCGACTTTAACATCTAGTACTAGTAGGCTTACATAAGCAGGGTTCCCAACTCTTGAAACCAAAATATAGCAACATTGCCTCTAAAAACTAACATTTTGCTTTCCAAATCCTGACTAAATATATTTCTTATCCTCAATACTCCGATATTTAAATGTTACATATGAGCCCTAACCAACATTTGAAAACATAAATATGGAACAATTACAAAAAATGTTCCAGTCAAGTTTTTTCTATTTTTCACACAAAAAATAAAATATTAATTTTTTCTCCTCCCTCTTCCTTATCTCATTAATTGAAATTTCATTTTATCATTGTTATATAATTTTTTAATTGAAAAAAATAACAAAAGAAAATGAGGAAAAATTATGAAAAAATAAAGAAATGATGAAAATTTGAAAAATAAATAACGACTTAAAAAAAAAACCAGCTATTTTGAAACAACTAAAAATGATGGTGTTTCAAAAACATAACATTATAAAAATTTCGTTGGCAAGCTAGTTCAAAAATATCTAAAAAACTAGAAAATATCTCACTACTAACACTGCGCGCAAGATAATTTGAAAAAACCTATTGTAGATTTGAAATAATGTTTTCAAATAATGAGTTTTTTTGTAATCTATCTAAGGCTTTGCTTATCAAACTAGCTTATTATAAATCATACTTCACAACATAAATGTGAGGTACCTATATATTCTCTTGAGAGTGTGTACATGTGGACTGAGCTATTCCTACACATCGTTGCAGAAAGTATATGCCTCAACGTGATAGCAGATAAATTGAGATAAGCAAACATGAAGTATGTATTACAAATGTTCCACACTAAAACAGGCAAAAAAATTGAAGTGTCTAGTAACACAAAATATTGATTTTCAAGTCCTGAAAATTCATCACTTTCAATTTAAGTTGATTTTTTTTTTAAGTACATTCATCACAAAAAAAAATCATGACCTTCGCATTACCTTCATCACTTTCATTATTTTTCAGAACCCTACCATAAACTCACTTCAGCAACCAAAAATTCCAAAATTCGATTATCTAACGATACATCACTAGTCTAGGTTATTTTTAGCAAATTTCAGGAGTCACACCCTGCGTGTATATTGCAGTCAAAAAGTTGAGGGGGAGGGTGAGGTGATGTTGATTTTTTTGATAAGGCACGAATACTTAGACAGCTAAAAAATGCTGGACTCGTTATTCTACAACGATTTCCATCCTTTCATATCATTTTTATTCAATTTTCAGTGTCAGACACCCCACATGTATTTTCAGGAAAGGAAAATGGAAGGGTAGTACTTCTGGAAAAATCATTATTCGAGTATTACTTAGTCACTAACTAAAAATCATTAGACTCGCTGCAATGACATTTCCGCACTTAGATGTCCAATTTGCCCAAGTAAGGGATAATAGAATAGAATAAAATCTCTATTTGCAACAAACTTTTCATATTCGACTACACAAACAAAGTTTCCTAAAGGAACTAAAAATTTCGACTAACCTGAGGCAATGGTTTACTCTCCTTAATATGCATACCACCCACTTCCACAGCATTAGGCACCAATGGCCTAACAGCGCTGTAGCTGTAATGACTATAGAAAAAAATCAAACTGGTATTCTTAACCGCTTCCTGCAATCTTGGCATTCCAGCTCCATAATACTCTAGCACCATTTCATTGAATACCTCCTGAGAATACCTATCGTAGACCACCAACGACGCCACATTAGCCACCACATTCATGAGTCTCTCTTTGAAATTCATCCTCGGTGGAAATCCGCCTAATGTGCAAGGAATATAGCTCGGATTGTATGGCATCCCAATTCTTTCAGCTTGCCAAGCATAAGGTAAATTAGAATGGTACCCAATCACCGGTATGTTCAATTTATTGGCATATAGAATGTAAAAATCTGTCGTAAAAGTCTCCGTTATCAACAGATCGAATTTTTCCGTCGAATTCAACAACTCGATCAGAGGCTGGCAAGAGAATACCTCTTGGTATGATGGATTGAAATTGAGAATGGTGCTTGTAGCCCCAAGGATCGAGCTCAATGACTTCATGGTGTCCACTGACAATATGCTTGGCAGTTTAAAACACGATTCGATGTTGACTTGACGGTAATTCGGAATCCTTTGAGTTTTGGGAAAAGTGTTAACGTGTGTGACCTGGTGTCCGCGGTTGGCTAATTTGTCATTAGCGGATCGAATGCGTTGTGGTGGCTTTTCATGGGATGAGTGAATATTCCGAGGATATTGTACGAGAAGGTGGAACGAATGAGTAAAAGAAGCAGTAAAATTCTCATTTTGGAATAAAAAGCGCCAGCGCGACACAACCGAACACCAGATTGAGGGAACTTTTCTCTTAATAGAAAATCATAATGCAGAAGTCGAGCTTATCATTAATTAAGCAAACAATTCATCTTGCGATGATAAGATAAATTGAATAACGAACAAACGAAACTCAAAGAATCAGATTACATAATGTTGAGCTCTGTAACGTTTTAAACCAAAGATACCTATTTTAAATACTTATCATTTTGAATATTTATTTCGGCCAGTGATCATTTGATTCTTTTGATTTTTATTGTATTAAAAAAAAATTGCTGAAAAAGAGTGAAAATCAAATCTATAGCATTAATACATGTCTATTAAACACAATATAGTCAAGGCTCAAAAGTATATAAAAAAAAAACAATAAAAAATTCCAGTTATTAAAATTATGAATTTCGAAGACTTCTGAAATTTTATTCAATTTTGGAAAAAAAAAATTTAAAATTTTTATTTTGAACATTTTTTTCATTTCGTCATTTCTTTTCATTTTGATTCTTTTTAAAACATAAATAATTGAAATAATTAAAAAATTCAAGTTCATAATTTTGAAGTGATTGAAAATGTTGAATTAATAGAAAATGAAGGGAACAATAATTTATTATAAGTCGCAAAATCCTAATAATTTTAAAATTTTTCAATCAAAAATATTTGTGTGAAAAAAATTATTCTAATTCCTTATTTTCTTAATTTAATATTATAATTATTAAATCAAGTAATGAAAAAAAAACGTAAGCAGTCATGCCATATTACTGGGGCTGATTTTTATCTGAGGCTTATTCAGGTTTTAATAATAACTCGGAGTTCTGGCAGCAATTTTCCCTCCAAAAGCAGTTTTTCACTCTAATCCCCCCCCCTCAAATTCCTTGGGAAGCTAAAATCGTAATAAGTTAGTCACTCAGGCTCATTTTATCATATGACGCCGCAATAAAAAATGTTCGACCTCTCATGTACCCCCACCACATTTAAGACGATAACCCCTCCTTCTCCTCTCTAAAGTCACACATGGAAATGAATTGGAGATATAGTATACTTCTTATTTCCAATAATCATATGAGTGATATTAATTACATTTACACAAATTTGAGGCTTTTAAGTTCTACTCAAATTTTGATAATCCGCCATTTTGAATCCATTTTAACCCAAAATCATGAGGTCACATTCAAGTCACCAACTAACCAAGCATACAAATTTTGACCTTCTTAGGTTGATTTGGTGAAAAGATATGGAGTTCAAAAAATTTCTTGACTCAAAACTTCCTCAAAAAGCCGCTTTTTTCTCTAACTCTCTCAAAATGCGCTTGAAAAGCTGAATTTCGATATGTTAGTGTCTGTAACTCACTATTTTATATGAAATCAAAAACGAAAAATTTCAGATATTTTCCCTTTCTTCAGTCCCCCTCAAAAAACCTGAAGATGCCGTCAACGACGGAGAAACGTCGTGTATTTGTTTTTCAATGTAAATAATTATACGAGTTCTATGTTTAATAAACTTTTATTTTTTTCAAAAAAAAAAAAAAGTTTTGTCACATTTCTAAGAAGAGTCTCTCACCAAGTTGGACATTTGTCAGACGATTACAAATTGGCTGAAACGCAAAGATTTAAAGACTACGCCCCCCGACCCCTTCCCAAATCGGGTAAGCAGTAATAGTTATCGTTTTCAAGTCAAAAACTCAGCTAATAAAAATTTCACGAATCGTCTTCATCTCCTAACGAAATATACTTGGAAAACTGAAATGTTTATGAGAGGGTTTTTATAGGACTAGAATATAACCTTTTGAACTTCGGACACAATGAACACAAAACTGACGGGTCTTTAAATTTGAGGACAGCTTGAAGAGCCTCCAATAGGTGAAATTTGGTAACACAGGAATTGTCCTAAATTCAATTAGTCTTAGAAGTTTTAGAAGGGATTGGATGGGGTTTTTAGACTCGGTACAAGTGTGTCTAGTAGACATGTGAATAACCCCACTATCTGCAAATCTGAAAAACCCCAATAATGTAGCATACCTGCTTACGTTTTTCTTCAATTCTTAATTTCAAATAAAAATCACTCGAGTGATTTCAAAAAATTCATAATTAAAAAATTAAAGGTTACTCCTATCAATAATGCCGTAGACAATCTATCGCACACAACTATACCACATTTTGCCTATCTTTTTTATTGAAGGAGTAATATATAAAATTGGTATATGGTACACACTGCATGTTCAATTAAACTAGACAATCTCTTTCGAAATATAAGAAGAGTTTCTATTCTCACCTGAGGCAACGATTTGCTCTCCTTAATATGCATACCACCGACTTCCACAGCGTTTGGTACCAATGGTCTTGCGACGTGATTAGTGAAATGACTATAGAAAAATATCAAACTGTATTTTTTACTATATCTTGCAACGGAGGCATCCCAAGTCCGTAAAATTCGGGTACCAATTTATTATATCTTTCAAATGAATGCCTCTCGTACATAATCAATGAAATCGAGTCGCCAAAAAATTAGTGAGCCTCTCCATGAAGTCCATATTTGGAGGAAATCCACCTAAAGTAGATGGAATATAACTTGGATTGTATGGCATACCGATACGTTCCCCCTGCCATGCATAAGGTAAATTGGAATGATAGGCGATCACAGGTACGTTGAATTTCTTGGCATACAACAGAAAGAAATCTGTAGTGAAGCTCTCCGTTATCAAGAGATCAAATTTTTCCACTGAGTTTAACAACTTGATAAGTGGCTGACACGATAGTATCTCATCCTCCGCTGGATTGAACTTCAGATTTGTATTCACAGCGAATAAGACCGAACGCAAAGAGTTCATTATATCCATTCCAATATATCGGTAATTTAAAACACGATTTTATATCGATATGATGATAATTTGGAATCCGACGAGATACTGGGAAAGTGTTGACGTCCACGACTTCGTGCCCTCTACGAGCCAATTCTACCATCAGAGGATCAAAAACGGCGTGATGACTTTTCATTGGGCATGGAAATATTCCCAGGATTTTATGAGAGGACGCGAGATGAGTACAAAAAAGAAGCAACACAATCTTCATTTCAACTCGCGGTCACGACGCACAATATGACAACACGCTAGAACTTGGAGTGTTTATTCAATCATGAAACGAACATTTATTGAGGGCCTTGAGCGAGTAATTTTTGAATCGAAAATGTATGTATTCGTACCTACATATCTAGTTACCCACTGAATCTGCTTATCGTCTATTCAGAAACAATTCGAGTTTCGATAAGATAAGTAATGATGTAATTTCCAAATGTACAATTACACCAAATCAATAGATCATTACGAAAATTCATAAATTACCTACTGAAGCCAGCGCAAGAAAGAATTTTTTAAAATAATAAATAAATAAAAATTTCCAATTCCTTCCTTTTTGATTTTTTTTTTTTTAACAAATTAATTTTTACTTTTTTTTGGATACCATAGGAAAAAGTCAAACTTCAGTTTTTTTTCATTATCTTTTTTAATCCAAATAATGCTTGGCTGTGCTACTTTAAGCATCTCTCGCGCACGGACGTTAACTATAATATCTGGATATTTGGCTGAGTGCAAATGAAACGGTACTGAAATAATAATACAAGCCACTCCCACCGCAACGCTTGACAATCAGCTGATTGTACTTCGACAGTAACGAACGACGACCTTTTAGTAGTTGAAAAATTTGAAATGGTCGACATTTCTAAATTAGCCGCATATGTCTGAGAAAATGCATACAAAATTAAGAGCATAGCGTTGCGGTGGGTGTGGCTAAAGCCAAGCAGCAGCCGCAACGACGACCGCGTTTTCGTCCCGCAAAAAACAAGAATTTAACATTGCAGCCAAATATCCAGATATTATAGTTAACGTCCGTGCTCTCGCGTATCAAACGAAAATAACATAATTAAGTACATTTGATACCGATAATAAGTAGTTCCTCAAAGAGTGGTACTTTATCATCTCAAAAGTAGATACATACCTTATTATTCGATCTACTTCACTTTTTTTAGCTGAGTTTTTAATAAAAACGATAGCTATTACAGCCTACCTGATTTGGGAAGGTAATCAAATCTTTGCGTTTCAGACCATTTGTAATCATCTGGCAAATGTCCAATTTTTGGTATATATATATATTTTTTCCCCACGCGTAGCGCCGGCGAGTATTCATAAAATTCGCTCAAAATTGGTGAGGAACTCTTCTTGAAAATGCGCAGAAGTGCTTTTTTTGTTTTTTCGAAAAATTTCAAAATGGCGGATCACTCAAATTTTGAGGGAGGCTGGAGAAGAGCAAATAGCTCAAATTTTTCGTTTTTGATCTCATATGAAAGAGTGAGTCACGGACACCAACATATTTAAATTTCAGCTTCCTAAGTGCATTTGAGGAGAGTTAGCAAAAACCTGTTTTTGAGGAAATTGCGTTTTTTGTGTCACTCGCTTGCGCAGGCGGTGTGGATAAATTCGCTCAAAATTGGTGAGGAACTCTTCTTGAAAATACGCAAAAATGTTTTTTTGTTTTTCGATAAATTTCAAAATGGCGGATCACTCAAATTTTGAGGGGCTGGAGAAGGGCAAATAGCTCAAATTTTTGTTTTGATTTCATATGAAAGAGTGAGTCACGGATACTAACATATCCAAATTTCAGCTTCCAAATGCATATTGAGAGGAGTTAGATCAAAAAACGGCTTTTTGAGGAAGTTTTGAGTCAAAATTTTTGAATCTTCCATATCTCCCCACCAAATCAAGTTAAAGAGGTCAAATTTTATGTGTGAGTTAGTTGGTGACTACAATATGACGTCTTGAATTTGGATCAAAATGGATCCAAATGGCGGATTATCAAAATTTTAGTAGAGCTTAAGAGCCTCAAGTTGGTAGGAGCCTCAAGTTGGTAAAAATGTAATTAATATGAATTCATATGGTTATTGGGGATAAGTTGTATACTATATCCCGAATTCACTTCCATACATGATGTTGGAGGGGGAAGGCGGGGTTATCAACCTAAAATAGTGGTGGGGGTACAGGAGGGGTCGAAAATTTTTTATTGCTGTGTCATATGATAAAATGAGCCCAAGTGACAAACGTATTTTGATTTTAGCTTCCTCAGTGATTTTGGAGGGGAGTTAGAGCAAAAAACGGCTTTTGGAGGGGAAATTGCTGCAGGAAATTTCATGAATCTTCCATATCTCATCACCAAATCGGCCTAGAATGGTCAAACTTTGTGTGTAGGATTAGTTTGTGACCAGAATATAACCACTTAAATTTGAGTCAAAATGGATCCAAAATGGCGGATTTCAAATTTGAAGATAATTTGAGGACCCTCAAATAGTTATAATTTGAGAAATATGTGTTCACATGATTATTTCATGGCAAGAAATACTACATTTGTGCCAAATTCAACTTCTTAAGTGTTTTTGGAAAGGATAGGGTAGGGGTTTTCAGACTTGGTATTGGGTGTGGCCTGTAGTCATGAACGGTGAAGCAAGGTTATTAGTAAATCAAAACAAGCTCCAATTAAAAACTCAGCTCCAGTAATGCGGCATGGCTGCTTACATTTTTTTTTTCTTTGAAATAATCATGCTTCATAGATACATTATGGTTACCTAAAAATGGGCAATAAGTGTACTACCTGTGGCAGCGGTTTGTTAGATTTTATATTCAATCCTCCGACTTCAACGACATTCGGTATCAATGGTCTGGAAGCAGTGAAGGACCAATGGGAGTATAAAAACAACATGCTAACTTTCTGCACAACCTCATCCATACTGGGAACAGGTTGTTGAAAAATTTTCTTTGCCATATCATCATACACACGCTTATTTCCATATTCAGACACGAACAAAGAATACAAATACACCAAAGTATTTTCAATTCTTTGAAAGAACGTCATACTAACAAAGTATCCATAGTCAATGAACCGTTCTAAATGCATGTACGGAAGTAGATTTCATGTACTCGACGGTGGTAAGGTTTGGTAAACTGAAGCAGTTGGAGATATCCACTTCTTGATAATTAGGAATAGAATAAGGTTTTGGGAACGTATTGTAGACGGTGACGTTATGTCCTCGATTGGCTAACTCAACCATTAGTGGATCGAACACGCGGTAGTGACTTCTACCTGGGTAAGGAAACAGTCCGAGGATGTTGTATGAGCGAGCGTAAGATGAGCATAATGTGAGGAAAAATAAAAACACAAACTTCATCACGAAATACGACTTGTAAGACCGAATAATGGATTCATCACTAGCGTTACACGCTTGTGTATCACAAAACAAAGGAATACATTCGAAGTATTAATACTTTCTTTCATCTTCATAAACTTTTATTTGAGCGTAAGATGAGCATAATGTGAGGAAAATAAAAACACTAAATCATCACGAAATACGACTTGTAAGACCGAATAATGGATTCATCACTAGCGTTACACGCTTGTGTATCACAAAACTAGGATTTCGTAAGAAATTGTTGAATACATTATACATAAAAATAAATACACATATCGGCAAACGAATAAGCACGTGTCGTCGGGTCAGCGCGAATTAAAACACTAAACCAGTCGTATAGAAATTAGTGAATTCTCACTTTAAGTATGCTAATAAAATGGTTGATATAAGTATGAATTATGTAATGGAGTCAAGATAATAAAGTTACGATGACTATACGAAAATATATCATTGTTTCGTAAGGTTCCACTTCAAAATTAATCCTCTTAACCAATTTGTATTAATCAATGTAAATGATCATGTTTATGTTCTATCAATTAATTTAAAATTATTGAATTTCCTCATAACATTCTTTTCAATGGTGTATGCACGATTCCACCATTATGAATCTGCATAATCTGCATATTCCTTCACCCTAAATCAGCGCTAAATTACCATCAAAAGACATTAAAACATTTATAAATAGGCATTTCTTTCACTTTAAACATGATTTTTTTTTAATTTTCTCCATCGCTTTCTTCAGGCAGTTGAATTTTGTATTTGAATTATATAATTAGGACAGCTTTATCATTTGAAAAGCATTTTAGCATAATTTAGCTTAAGGAAAAATCGAAATTCATGTTTTCAAACAGTAAAAATAAATTAAAATCAACGTAGAGTAGCATGGATCGCTTTGGAATGGTAAAATTTTGCATAATTTTTTTCAGTCATTTGGCATAATCTGGCATACTTATTACCCCATTAAATGTTGAAATAGCAACACTGTACGTAGTATGGTAGTAGCTTCCGCATAAGCTACGCTCATGCCAAGTATTAATGAAAGGGAAAAACTCATGGGGCTTCTGATCCCAAACCCCTCCTCCCTTTAAATACACCACTGAATTTATCTTACTTTAGATAAATATATTTCATCAAGTTTAATTGTTTTAATGGCCGCTGCAGAGGCATGAGTTCAAAAAGGAAACTGTTTATTGACCTTCATTAAACATTTTTTTGAGAGTTTAATTTGCTCGCCGTTATACAAAAATCATCTATCATAAAAAATATGAAGCTCAGAGGAAAAGTAGTTTTACAGATTCGTCATAGATAGCGTTTACCAAAAATAAAATGTAGGGAGGAAATGGCCTTCCCCCATTTCCCCGCTAGGCTGCTAAATACATTGTATTGTTGCATGGTATTGCGGGGAGAGGAGAAGTATGTTGAAGCGTTATCTCTCAACCAGCTCCATCAACACCAACGAGCATAATTAATACAAATAGAGGCGCTGTTGGTGTTATCGTAACGTTGCTTGAATTCCGTCATTTACCCCCACTCCAAGTATTGAAACAAATACTAAGCGCACTTTATTCAACTGTTATTTTCCTGTGTTTCGATTATTTTAAAATTAAATTTTTCAGCCAATAAAAATTTTTTTTAAGGGGTCCATTGATTTTGAAAATAAAAAAGAATTAAGATAGTTTTTATAAAATTTGGTACAAAATTAAATAATCCAGAACATCTTTATCTACTTACATAGTAACCTATTTTGACAAGAATAATCAGCTAATACCATAATTTTTTTTCATATTTTACAAAAATAATCAACTAGCATCATGATATATATATATATATTTCATATTTTATACTAGACCCTCCCAATGACCCAATTTTGATGATTTTTTTTTTAATGGCTGACTTTGGAATTTACCAACTTGTCAACTTATATAAAAGTTGAAAAAAAACATAAAAATTTTCGCGCTTTGCGCGTTGTATTTCTTACGAATTAAAAAGAAATTAGAGCAGGCAAAAAATAAGAAAATAGCATAAAATACTAAAATTTACCAATATTAAGTCATTATTAACGAAGTGTAAGAAAAATTTACCAACTTGTCATCTTGCATAAAATATGAAAAAAAATATATATATATCATGATGCTAGTTAATTATTTTTGTAAAATATGAAAAAAAATCATGGTATTAGCTGATTATTCTTGTCAAAATAGGTTATTATGTAAGTAGATAAACATGTTCTAGATTATTTAATTTTGTACCAAATTTTATAAAAACCATCTTAATTCTTTTTTATTTTCAAAATCAATGGACCCCTTAAAAAAAATGTTTATTGGCTGAAAAATTCAATTTTTAAATAATCGAAACACAGGAAAATAACAGTTGAATAAAGTGCGCTTAGTATTTGTTTCAATACTTGGAGTGGGGGTAAATGACGGAATTCAAGCAACGTTACGATAACACCAACAGCGCCTCTATTTGTATTAATATGCTCCTTGATCAACACACCCATTCTGGCTCCTTTTCTATAAATTATGAGTGATGAATTTTCGTACAGCGGCGGACTATTTATTTATGATTGATCTATGATATTATTCAAAAAGTATCAATTTTAATAAATTTTAGCAAATGTTCAAAGGTTCACATCTCGCAGCATAGTAGTGTACTTTATCATGGAGAGGCTAATACCATCGTAACAAATCAACCACTAAAATACAAACGATTCCAAAATTTACAATCATAAACTAAATCGTTTCACATTTCATAACCCTGAGAGCATATGGCTGTAGCCTTTATCTTCATATTGTAGCTTTTATGACCTACCTCAGGCAGCGTTTTATTAGGCTTGATGTTCAATCCTCCAACTTCAACAACTGTTGGTATAATGGGCCTAGGACCATTATAAGACAAGTGCGTGTACGAAAACAGCAAATTAACTTTCTTCACAACTTCATCCAGCTTGGGTAATGACTGTTGGAAAATTTTTTGCGCCATATCATCGTAAACATTCCGATTCTCATATTTATAAACGATCAAAGAATACACATACACTAAAGCATTTTCAATTCTTTGAAGGAACGTCATTTTACCCACAAATCCTATGTACGTAATTGGAATATATGAAGGATTATCCGGTAAAGCCATCATAGCAGATTGCCATGGAAAAGGTGAATTGGTATGGAATGCGATACATGGAATATTCAATTTTTCAGCAAACAAGAAGAAGAAATCTGTATTGAAGCTTTCTGTGATTAAAACATCGTAGTGATCGCTGGTGTTCCACAAATCCATCACAGGCTTACAAGTAGAGATTTCTTCGTATGTTGGTGAGAACTCAAATATCATGTGCACAGATTTGAATCCGTTCACAGACCTAGACTTCATTTGCTCAATGGTAGTGATATCTGGTAATCCGAAGCATTTGGAGATGTCGACTTCACGATAATTAGGAATAGAGTAAGTCTTGGGGAAGGTGTTATAGACAGTAACTTGGTGTCCACGATTGGCTAATTCAATCATAAGAGGATCGAAGACGCGATAATGACTTTTACCGGCGAATGGAAACAATCCTAGGATATTATAAGAAATCGCGAAATTTGGATATAGAAATAAAATCAACAACGAACACAATTTAAACCTCATTTGATGACACAGTGGCACAAAAAATATATCAAATCATACTGTAGCGTAAACTATTATTTCAACAAACTGATTATGAGAAATAAGAAGATAGACTAATAACTAAATAAGGAGGTACTCTTCTGTTATCTAGACAAAAATTTTACGTTGAATTTAACAATGATAAGTTGGAGTAAAATCACAAACAGTGCAGCCTCATTATATACCTATACATTGTGAAAACGCATTGAACTATGACGAATTCGGATATTTCAAGGAAATTATAATTTACTAACATGAATTTTCATAATCAACGAATAAAACAAAAAAAGAGAAGAGGAACATAAAATTAAAATCATTTCATTTCATTAATCAAAATGATAACATACACACCTCTGGTAACTCTGCAACAGATTTTATATTCAATCCTCCAACCTCTACTACATTCGGTACAATAGGTCTGGAGGTCTGGTAAGCAAAGTGCCTATTCACAAATAACAAGCTCACATTTTTAGCCAAGTCTTGAAATGGTACTGATGATCTGAAAATCTTGAATGCTGTGTTTTCCATCATTTGGCGCCACGAATGGTATTGATAGAAGGAATATAAATACACTAACGCATCTTCCACCCGACGAAAAAATCCTGTCTTCCACATCGGTTCTCCAAATATCATTGGTATGTAAGATGGGTTCTCAGGCAGCCCTGAAGTATACCAATGCCACGGAAAAGTGTCTCCAGCGACGATCCCAATAACAGGTATATTCATTTTAGAAGCGAACAAAAGAGAAAACTCATTATGGAAAATCTCCGTTATCACTAAATCGTACTTTTTAGTAGTGCCGGTTACATTAGCGAGCTTAATTAGCGGTTCACATTTCGATATTTCAGTGTATGATGGTAAATAGTACGTGAATGCGTACACATCTTGAAATGAAAGAAACCATGTAGATTTAGATTTTAATTTTTCTATATCTAAACGGTCCGGAAGTTTGAAGCAGTGACTGATATCTACTTCGTGGTAATTAGGTATGGAGAGGGTTTTAGGGAATGTATTATAAATGGTGACGTTATGACCGCGACTCGACAACTCTTGCATCAACGAATCGAACGCGAGGAAGTGACTTTTGGCGGGGAACGGGAATAAACCGAGGATTTCGTAAGAAGTTGTTGAATGCATTATACATAAAAATGAATATAAACAAAGTGTAAGCATGTCGGCAAACGAATAAGCACGTGTCGTCGGATCAGCGCGAATTAAAACACTGAACCAGTCGCATAGAAATAACTGAACTCTCACGTAAGTCTCCTAATGAAATGGTTGATAAAAGTACGAATTATGTAGTGGAGTCAAGATAATAAAGTTTCGATGACTATACAAAGATGCATCATTGTCAAGGTCCTACTTTAAAATTAATCCTTTAGTACTGATAACCTATTCTTTCGAAAGATTCAGAACCTAAGGTCAATAAATTAAAATAAGTATGTGTTAATCAATGTGAATGATACTGTTAAAGTTTTACCTATTAATTTAAATTTATTTCTAATGATTTTTCCATAATATTCTCTCACTTGGGGAAACATAACTTGTTTTCTTAAATTCAGATTTTTATGATGTTTAATTTTTATAAAAGCATCTGCAAAAACATAACTTCAAAATGAAAACAGATAATTACCTTTATTAAACATTTTTTTGAGAAGCGATTATTTTTGAACCAAAACTTACATTATTTTTTTATTTTTGAAGAATTTTTCTTTGGTTATTCCCTTCTTTTTTGACCTTTTTTCTCTTTTTTTTTGAGATTAATTAACATTTTTTACTTTGAAATATTTTTAATCTTTCCAAAATGTTATTAGAACATTTACTTCATTTTTGTACCATTATTTTCATTGTTTTCTAATTTAAAATGTTCATTATGTTACTCAATTTTTTGTTATTACATTTTCATTAAAATTACCATTTCTCACTTTCAACATTTCTTTTTAATTTTAAAGTTTTTTTTTTCAAAAATTTTCATTGGGTTTCTTTTCATTCGAGCATATTTTTTTTTCAATTGACGTCGTGTACAGTCCTGTGGCTAGAGGCGTTTTTATTTTTCATCTTATGAACACCTTTTAAATTTTTCAATAAATTTTTCTTCATTTCACCTTCGTTACTACAAGATATTTACGCATTTATTTGCGTCTTTTATGGACTTTGCTTTCAAATAAAATACACTTATGCGCTCACTCAATTTCTTCATTTCCTTCTATTTATTTATTTCTTCGTGTTCTCACGCAATAATTCGAGCAGAGTTGGAGAAAAGGTGAGTAGTGGCTGGGACCTGATTACTTTTTGGCGGTGATCGAACGTGAGATGGCGTGAGGAGGCATGAGTTTAGGTTTTTTAGTTCCCTCACGACAGCAGGAAGGAATATTTGAGTTTGATAAATGATCAGATTTCTAATTCATTAGAACGTGAGCTATTCAATAAAACCTGAGGTCACACTTTTTCCCTTAGTATCAAAAATTTATTAAAATGTGATGCAGATGGTTGAAAGGGTAGGCGTAGTAGTCTTGGAATTAAGTGTTTTCTGGAGGTGAGGGGATGCGAATTTACGTGACGTGAGTCAAGGTCTTTTAGTTCCGAATTATAAATTAAATAAAATTTTATAGATCTAGTACAAAGGTGATCGAACGCAAGTCTGTGTGACAACATGACATTAATGAAAGGTCATGTTTTGTATGATATGTGAGAAAATTCAGGATAAGTGGAGTCGGCAGAACTTTTAAATTTTATAAAATTTATTTATTCACGCAAAAAAATTATTTATTAGAGCAATTTTTTTTAATAGTATAATTAAGTGAAGCCCGCTTTTAAGATACTCTAATATCTTCTAGTTTAATTTTCAAAACGTAATATTTATCTTCAATGTTTATTTTTCGTGATTTGAGTTTGCCCCAACGAGCATATAAATCATTTCAGCCCTAAAACACATCTGAAAACAGTTTTATGCATAGTTTAAATTTTTATAAGAAGTTCATATGAAATTGTAGTTGGACCCTTCTCCCGCTAAGTGGTTGATATTTATTGCCATCATTGAAATAATCTTAGTTTTATTTCAATTTCTTGACTCACTCAATTTCATAAAATTTTTGAAAAGATAATCATGTATAATCTTTTGACCACTTTGAAAAAATTACATTTTGTTGTTTTCATATAAAATATTTTCCGCTCGTTATTTTTTATAGAAATTCTCTTTGAAATAATTACGGATACTTTCATACAATTCTTAAATAAAAGGTCGTACATGAAGGCTTTCTCTTTGAAGCAAGCAGATTGCATTCATTTTACGGATGATGCGAACTTTCGGAGATGGTGAGTTACCAGAAGCCAGTGCATCAACATCAACTATTGCTATATCCTAGGTCGCTGGGCGAAGAGTGGATACTCATCACTCACCCCCCAGAAGGATGGTATCTCTCGTCCCTTCCCCACGCGCCGTGGTATTGCGGTTGGAGAGCCGGGCTTCTTATGTGATTACTTCACATCTCCTCAATTCGCATGCATGCACGATTTGAATGGTTTGAAGATTCAGCCTTACAGACCCCGAAGGGTGATTATGTTTAACTGGTATATATACCAAATCGAATTATGGAAAGAGCTGAAATGAGAATTCGCTGAGTACAAAAAGATTTCAAATTTCAACATAGTTTTAAAATATTTATTTCGTAATATTTCATTTTTTTTTTTTTTTTTTTGGAACACAATGTGAAACAAAGCATATTTTGCCTACTTTAATTTATGGGTACAATATAATTATACGAATGATGAAAAATTAAATACATGCTATGCCTGTTGTTAAATCAATTTTATTGTAAGAGACATATGGTCGATTAATGAAATGTTACTTATGCAATTTTTGAATATCATCCTTGAAAGCATGTCGATCTTGAGGAAGTATAATTTATCGTGAGGTAACATTTTTTTGAAGAGTATATAAATAACTTAAATCTTCAATGTTAGACTCAGAATTTTGCGTACCTATCTACTTCTTTCGTTTTTTGTTTGTCAGTTTGTTTTGATAACTGGAGTAAAAATTGATGGACTGTCTATAGATTTTGAGCATATACGTAGAAGAAGTAAGTTTAAGGGTTCCATTGTTTTCGAAGTCGATCAGCCCGCTGAGAGCCGAGCTTTCGAGCATTGAAGCTTTTTCAGTTTCTCACAAATATCTCAGGAACGAAGGGTCGTGAAGAAAAAATTTATAAGAACGAAGTTGAAGGGAATTTTTATTCTTTACAACTTTCATTCTACTTTTACTTTAATCACTTATAGTGTAGTAAACAAAATTGTACATAAGATATTGACGCTCATTTTCAATTATATAACATTAAGGTGGTTCTATAATTTGAGGAAGGCTTTACGATTCTTAAATTGCTAAAATGTGAAAATATGCACTCATTTATCCTTATGGGCAACAAATATTACATACCTAAATTCACTTTTTAATGGGTTTTGGAAGGGATAGAGGGAATGTTTTCAGACTCGATTCTAGGAGTGGCCTATAGATATGAAGGAGTACTTAACATTATCTGATAACCTGAACAAGCCTAAACTAAAAACTCAGATACAATAATACGACATGGCTGCTTACGTTTTTTGTTTATTTTCAGACACTTTTTTTTTTTTTTTTTTTTTGAAAGCATACTAATTGTCCTCTTTGCTCATTATTCTTGTCAACTCTAAATGAATTTTAATTTTCAACTTTTTCTGTCACTTGTGACTTCACAATTGCGTCTATATACTTTTGAGCGTATAATTCAAACATTTTCGTTAAAGTTTTCCAAATATTAGCCTAATAAAAAAAATCGATTCATACAAACCTCCGGCAAAGGCTTTTCCGGCTTTATCTGCAAACCTCCGACTCCACCACATTAGGAACCAATGGTCTGGCGTTACTCAACGAAAAATGCATATACGAAAATAACAAGCTAGTATTCTTGGCAATATCCTTCAACTTTGGTACAGGTCCGAAAATTTGTTCAGTAATAGCATCGTATTTTTTACGAGAATAGTATTCAAAAGCGTACCAAGCGTACGAATAAAACAACGCATTATGCAATCTTTGAAAAAAATTCATAGGAGTGGAGTAGCCGCTAAGAAGATTGGGAATGTAAGATGGGTTATAAGATAGCCCCATACGTTCAGCTTGACATATATTCGGTGAATTGGCGTGAAAGGCAATACTAGGGATACCAAATTTATGAGCGAATGTGAAGAAAAAATCAGTATTGAAAAGCTCGGAAATTAAAACATCGAATTTTTCGGTGCTATTTACCAATTCCATAATGGGCTGACAATTTTCAATTTCTTCGTGATCAGGAACAAAATGAAAAGTAAAATATGCGGCCCGGACATTGGTAGGTAGTATGGAATTTAATCGAGAAAAATCGAAAGCTTCTGATTTTTTACGGAAACACGTAGAAATATCGAATTCACGGTAATTACGTACAGAATAATTTTTTGGAAAAGGGTTGTAAACCGTTACATTGTGTCCTCTGTAAGCTAACTCTATCATGAGCGGATCGAAGACCAAATAATGACTCAGCAAAGGTGATGGGAATATTCCTAAAATATTATACGATGCTACACTCGTAAAAGAAAGTATAAGAATTAAACATAACATATTTTATAAAAGTAATGATAACGGTTCAGAAAGACGCGAAATTAACTGTGATAATAAGCCATAAAGCGATGTCGAGCTGCTATCGCTATTGTACTCGAAAGATTAACTCCTACCTACTAAAATATAATTTATAAGAGCGAGTCTTTCATAGATTAGGTAAAAAAGAGAGGTGAATTTTAGCAATGTGAGTTACCTTGAGATGACTTTTCCAACTACAAAAAATAGCAAAGATTTTGTAAAAAACAAATGGATGAGTATGTGTTGCACAGAAGCAACATCAATAAACTAGAAGAGGTTACCCAGAAACCCGTTTTACGCGAAAAACGGAGAGTCACGTCCTCTTTTCCTAACCAGAAGTGTGACGTCACTGCGAAGAAGATTTTTAGCTACACCTATATAGCGTGAACATATTTTTTATGGTTTTTTCATTTTTATGACGAAACCATAAACTTTATGAGAAAGTTGAAGAAGACTTAATTCAAAGAAAATGAAAAATGCTATCTGATAGTTTTTTTTTTTAGTTGAAAATTAAGTGATTTATGAAATAAAATATTACTACGTATGTTTTTTTTTTCTTTTTGCTTTTTAAGCAAATAAATGGGATTTACAAAAATTTTGAAGACGACTTCATTGGAAGAAAATAAAAAATTCCATTTAGTAAAATGACGAAAGAAACTGTTGAAAAGAATACAGTTACTGCAGTTTCTTCCACTTTATCTGTAACGTTCAGATATAGAGCTGCATATTTATATGTACTGTTTGTTAAAGGGAAAAGTTGACAAAAATTTTAAAAACTAGTTATCTTTAAAAAAAATACCGAACACCACTTCGTGAAATGAAAAAAGAACTGCAATTTTTTAAATTTTCCTCCCCTTATTTTCAGGAATTATTTGTAACTTGATCTCAAGAAGTTTTTTCATTTTAATTTCATTTTTTTTTTTCAGGAAAATTCTGAATGAAGTTTATTACAATAAATTGAAAAAACAATGAAAATTGAAATGTACATACCAGGGTTGCTAAAAACCCGTTTTTTATTGTTTTAAAACAGGTTTTTCCTTTTAAAACAAAAAACCTTCATGAAAAATTAAACATGCTTAAAACAGTTTTAAATCTGTTTTTTTTTTTTTTTTTTTTTAGTATTCAACTGTTTTAAATTTACAATGTTTACGCTCCTCATCATAACTTTATAATTGAATAAGAAAAAATTAAGAATCATAATGATTATTTAATTTTCGCTTGAGAGCTACGAACATGGAGCTTGGAAAACCCAAGAGATTCCCATTTGTTCAATTATCGTCTAACACCTGTCGCGAGTCGTGACAAAATTCAAATTAGTTAACTTATTCCATCCATCTTGACTTTGCTTAAATAATTCTATATAGTAACAAGAGGTCTCCATATTGAAATTTGAAGTTATAAAAATCAAATTCAAAATAATTTACTTTTAATAATTATACTCTTGACAACCTTGACTTCTCAAGTTCTCAAAAGTTCAAAACATTTGAAAATGGAAATTAGGAAAAAATTTTCAAAATCTAGAAGATGCCTTCGCAGGAAGAAAATTCTTTGTCGTTAGCATTTACTTGCATTTCTTCAGTTAAATACTGTAAATTTAAGAAAAAATGAGGAGAATAAAAAAACATATTTAAAACAAAAAAAAAAAGTTTTAAATGCATATTGAACAGAATTTTGTTTTAAATTTCATTTTGTATTTTTTTTTCAACGTTTAAAACATGTTTTAAACATATGTTTTAAACACTTTGGGTTAAAACGCTCAACCCTGGTACATACAATTTTGGAAATGATTACATTTCATATTACTTCATGTATTTAAAAAAAAAATGCATGTAAAATTTTATCAACGAGTCGAATTAGGCAATTTTAAAAGGAAGCACCCTATTGGCGATATAGGTGTCATGTCATGTGTCTAAAACAAAGCTATAATAAACTAAAATAAAATTACTGAACTCTGATAAAAAAATGAAAAAAAATTACATACGTTGATACGTTTCACTACATTCACCATTACACAAAACGTTGAATTTAAAAGAAATCAATTTCTTTTTTTTTTAACAGGTAGCTTTTCTTATCCTCTAAAAATACAGTAATATTAAAAATTCATTTATTTTACAAATTATTTACAGAAATTAAAAAACTGCAAGACTATAATGCTTGTTTACATCTGTTTACATTTACTCAATGCGCTAACCTACATTTCGGCTTCTTCCGTGTGACGTCACAGAGCAGTCGATGGGCGAAACCGAAAATAATTACCTGCCTACTGGTTTCTGGGTAACCTCTTCTAGTTTATTGATGTTGGCACAGAAGAAGGTAGAACTAGAGGAGAGATGAATTTATAGCGTTTGGGATCTCTCCAACCCTACGCGAAATTTGAGAGACTCATAATTTTGAACAAGATAAAAAATCCTCCAAGAAAGATTTTGGAACTCCCATGATCACTGTTTCACCACAACCTGTATAATTTTTAGGCACACTAGCTAGAGCTACGCGACAGGTAAAAAGATATAATTCTTATTATGCTTTAAAAAGATTGATATTACTTGACATCATCCTCTCTTTCTCAAATCAGGCAGACTGTAATAGCTACCTTTTTCGTAAACTGGCTGAAATACTCATTAAATCGTTATAACAGTCATAATGATTTACTCAATTTGAAATTTCAGCTAACTATTCATCCCTTTAAATATTCCAAGTCTTCATTCAACTCACCAATTGGAAGTGATTTCGCAGCAACAATATTCAATCCACCAACTTCTACGATATTTGACGGTAAAGGTCTCACTCCAGAGACCGTGTAGTGACTATTCAATAGAAAAATACTGGCTCGATTTTCTATCTCTTTCAATGGCCTGTAGGGGAATGAAATACGTCCTAGCCATAGCCGAAGATTTTTATTCGATAATCGTTTCGAAGCAAATAAAATTGGCCACGGAGTTGATAAAATGATTGCATCTTTGAAAATATCGATTTAAAAAAAAAATCAACTTACCAATTCATTCATTTATTAATTCTAATCAAAGTTTATCTTTCGAAGAAGCTCATTTTCCAACTATATCCTCCCGGAGGAGTAGTAACATAAGCCTGATTCAGGTAGTCACGAAATTAAAATCGGTACTAGGAAATGGTAGATGAGGACATACATAAACCACTGGTACCTGGTACTTATCAGCTAATGCCAAAAATAACCGAGACAAAAGCTAGAGCTACCAGTAAATCAAACTATTCGTTCGAATTTAGTGTAGATTCTGCAAGGCTTCGTTTTCAGTATTGTTCGTGGTTGAAAACTGTCGAAAACCTATACAGCTGAGGTTTCATATTTTCAACATTTAACGCGCTTAGATTTAATGGTAACGAACCTTTGATTGAAATTTCGCGAAAATTTGAAACATTTTTGTGGCTTGGGTAATGAGTAACGAGGGTAACTTGATGACCGCATTCGGAACACTTGAGAAATAAGGGTTCGAATGTTTTTAGATGGCTTCTAGCGCGGTGATGTATGATCGCTAGAATCTTCAATGACATTGTACCCTCGATGAAGATAATGAAAGTCACGACGAAGAACACGAATTTCGACATTGTAACGAAGATGTAATCACTGTACTGACAATGTATGAACGCGAATGATAACGTTGCTAGTGAGAGTAATTTTCTTTAGCATCGTATGAAGAATACTGTCGAGAAATCTTATCATTACACATTAATCAACTTGTCTCAATCTTCAAAACAATAAAATTATTTCCTCATAAATTTCTGCATTTCAAGAAAACATGACCTTACCTCAGGCAAAGGTTTGCTCGGTTCAATGAACATCCCTCCGACTTCAACAACACCTGGAAGCAACGGTCTTGGACGATTCAACGTGAAATGCGAATTCACCAATGTCAAGCTTATGTTCTTCGCGATATCCCTCAACGGTGGTACATCTTCTCCGAAATATTTTCTCTTAATTTCTTCGTCCTTCCGATGAAAAAATATTTCGTACGCAAATACGCTCACAGCTAATGTATAGACGTTATCAAGCCTTTGCAAGAAGTTCATTTTATCCGCTTGATAAGACATAATGGCAGGTATGTAAGACGGATTTATTGGATTTGCGATATCGTACGATGTCCATGGCATCAGAACGCACGAACTGAGCGACATCAAAGGTACTTTTAATTTATACGAGAGAGCGTAGAAAAATCTGGAGTTGAAGCTTTCGGTGATCATGAGATCGAATTTAGGATTAGAGTTAATGAAGTTTTGGTAATTCTTCGTCTTCAGAATGTTTTCGGTTTCTCCAAGGAATCTAGGTGAAAATATCGCCTTATTAAAGTCTGAGGATAGATACTTAGTTGTTTGTACTATCAAGGATCACGGAGAGGTATGTTTTTGGGAGTGTGGGAGCTGAGAGCTCCATAGGTTCATGATTGGGTTAGTATGGAGGTAAAAGTCATTATATATGAATTACTCACATATATGTTGTCACATAGCATAACTCAATAAATTTTATAATATTAGAGACGCTGCTTCCTCCTATGGATGTATAATCACTCTCAACCCTTTTCAGTTGGCCTACCCTCCACTTCGGTGACCAAAATCAACAACATTTTTATTAGAATGCATAATTCAAGCATTATAACAATATTAATTATTTCCTAACTTTTGAAGAAGGGAAAACGTAAGCAGCCATGCCGCATTACTGGAGCTGAGTTTTCAACTGGGGATTGTTTAGGTTTGGAAATAACGTTGCTAATTCTTTCATGACTACAGGACACACATAATACCTAGCCTGAAAATCACAACCTTATCTCTTCCAAAATCACTTAAGCAGTTAAATTCAGAACACGTATTTCCCAAATTATAACTACTTGAGACACCTCAAATTACCTGCAAATTTTTACAATCCCCTATTTTGAATCTATTTTGACCAAAATGAAGAGGTCGTATTTTGGTCATCAACCAACCCTAAACACGAACTTTGACCTAAGTTCATTTGGTGACGAGATTATGGAAGATTCATGAAAATGTTTGCAGCAAATTTCCCCTGCAAAAGCGATCTCTTGCTCTAATTCCCCTACAAATTCACTTGGGAAGCTAAAATCAAAGTAAGTTAATCACTTGGCTCATTTTATCACACGACACTGCAATAAAAAATTTTAGACCTTTGGTATACCCTATAGCACATTTTCAGATTGATAACCCCTCCTTCCCCCTTCCATTGGGATTATTCTATACTTCTTATCCCCAATAATTATATGAGTTCATATTAATTCAATTTTTGCTAATTGGAGGCTCCTCAAGCTCTGCTCAAATTTTGATAATCCGCCATTTTGTATTTATTTTGACCTAAATTCAAGAGTTCACATTCTGGTCACCAATTAACTCTACATACAAATTTTCATCCTTCTAAATTAATTTGGTGAATATATATGAAAGATACAAGAAATTGCATGACTCAAACCTTCCTCAAAACCCTGTTTTTTTGCTCTAACTTCCTTCAAGTATACTTACAAAGCTGAAATTTGGTTATGTCGGTGTCCGTGATGTATTCTTTCATATGCAATCAAAAACAAAAAATTTGAGCGATTTACTCTTTCTCCAGCCTTCCTCAAAATTTGAGTAATCCTCCATTTTGACGTGTATCGAAAAACCAGAAAAGTGGTTTTGTTGCATTTATAAGAATAGTCCCTCATCATGTTTTGAGCGAATTTCATGTATAACCATTGGCGTTATGCGTGGGGAAAAAATATAATACCGAAAAGTTGGACATATGCCAGATGTTACAATTAGTCTAGAACGCAAGTCCCCAACCTCCTCGATTCCCCTTTCCAAATTAGGTATGCTGTAATAGTTATCATTTTTAAGTCAAAAACTCAGCTAATAAAAATTTCATGAATCGTCCTTACCTACTAATCAAGTGTTCTTGGAAAAGTGAAACGTTTATGAGAGGGTTTTTATAGGACTAGTCCCTCGATCCTCTTTTCAAATCAAGTAGACCGT